>JABASI010004517.1:2758-13935 GCA_019776505.1 Tomocerus nigrus | reverse complement strand
TTTAATTTAATTCTCGATTTCTGTCTATATTCTTGGGTGTTTAAAATGCTCAATTCTAAAGCAAAAGGGCAAAAAGGCAAAAAGGCGGCTTTTTGCTCATTTTGATAGGCAAAAAGGCAAGCAAAAAGGCAATAGGGCAAAAAGTCAAAAGGCAGCCCTTTTCATGCCCTGATCAAGTTAACCTATTCATGCGCGTCACTAAGTACAACTCTTGAAGATTTTCTACAAGCATTTTTCAGTTAAACGCAAAGTCGAATTTTAAAAAATTGGAGAAATTGAACTCATTAATTTTTAGGTGATGCTTCCGCTACTGTGTTATATCCACGTTTGAATGGTTTATTCATGTGGAGAAGAGTAGTGAGTTTGGAACACACTTATGTAGATATCTTTTAATATGAAGATCTTGATGCTTAGCGCATTATTTGCATAAGTAAACAGCATACGCTGGTAACAGTATGATGACGAGAACTGAATTAGCAAATAAAAGCAATGCATGCCGTGTCATGCATCCTACCATCTTACAAATACTAACCCTACTTGTACTTACTAACCTACTATCCATTTCAAATCGAACGGAGAAGGAGAGCGTTGACTGTTTAGCCCTTAAGCCTATTGAGAATTTAAGTAATAAAATTCCCAAAGGCGGTATTATAACTTTCTTGACAAGAGATTTATGTATCATAGGCATCGAGTTTAAAAAATTTGGTGGTTTCCTGAAGAATTGATCGACATACCGTACCATACTTTGGCTGGCGAGTAGTTGTAGTATTATACTAACTTTTTCTCGATACAGTATATACCTACCTACTTCTAGAGGTGCTGGACAAAGCCAAAAATAAACCACTCGAAAAAAATTTATTTACTAATAATTTATTATTATCATCCCAAATATGAAAAAAAATGTTTCTTTGCGGGAGAGTTCAAAACATAAATCTCGAAGCACTTGGCTTTTTAAATTCCAAGTTTTTTAAAATTTCTGTCAACCAATTTGTTAGCAATTATGCTTCGTAAACTTGTCAACAATGTTTTACATTATCAAGCCAATTATTCTGCATTTTCTCTAACACCTCTAGAAGTATTTTATTTATAGGAAGCAAAAAATGTTGTGAATGTACTGCAATCTGCTATTATTACTCAATATATCAACTGCTTAGTATAGGGAAATATTATATTGTTATAATAATATATTCTTTTGAACTACAGGAGCTGACATAGTCCCAAACTTATTCATCAGTTCATCCGACATAAAAGGAAAAAACCGCTAGATATCGAGCAGATACACATGCCATAAGTTTTAGGCCATGTGCCATGGTGAAAATCAGAGACTCGCTCACTTGCACTTTATATCTAAGAAAAACTGTATCTTTTTCGCCGTGACATTAATATATGAGTGATGTGAAAAGTGTGATATATATGCGAAAAGTTTAACGAACAATATTATTACACATCAATAATCGGACGCATCGAGTTACATGAAGGTCACAAGACAACAATTTTGGCTTGAAACCAAAGTTTAGGTAGAGTAATATCATATCAACACTTTTTTGACCGAAACCGCAACAACTTTAATGCTGTAATTTGGTTTTTCGGGTTTCCTCATTACTTCATTCGATTCCAATGTCCCTACATGTTCATACATTTTACTATTACTTGAATTAGGAGCCCAAAGGGATTCACACTGTCCTTTATGTAGGATTATTTAGATAAATTGAGTAAGAAGAGACTTAAGGAACAAGTTCATTAGTCATACAAAGGATTTGTTGAGAGAGTACAGGGAAAATGTCACCTTGTAATTAAACAAAAAGTGGGCAACGGAATGCAAGAGCAATAGTTATTTTGTGAGTGACATAATATACTACATAAAGCTACCTACATAATACATTAAATATTGCAAGGTTGCTTTATATGTAATCTGTACTGGTATTTATAGAAGCAAAATATGATGCAGCTAAGCTCCAGCGCAGAGTCTGTCTCTCTATCTAGGGTTAAGCTCCAGTGTCACAGCAGTTTATCACACAAGCAGTCACCATGAAAGGAAGAAACTCGTATAGGTTTAAAATTTGCAAATGCGGTGAGTTGTGTGATATGCAGAAATGTAGTCTAGTAGCTATTCATTACAGATGGGTGACTGCTCAGTGATTAAGCGATCGCAACCTGCAAAATGCAAATGTATCTACGTACTTAGTATAAATAAATGAAAAATAAGATTAGCTATATATAACTCCGTATTATATAATATAGATCTTCAGATGCTTTTCCGCATGCATAGATTTGCACTTTGAACTATATCAAACCGACAATCATTAAGTTGGTTTATTATTGCCGATTCCTTAAATATGTACGTATTACATAGCGCCATATATAATACCCTTAAAAAGCAGTTCCAACCATGACGAATACCTTAGTGTACATATTTAACAGTATGATTTATCAAGTATCACGCCATAATTATACTATCGGGGTTTGTTTTTTGTGGTCTGTTGAAATTGGAAGTAACGGTAGCTAACACTCAGGAATATTTATATAACTGTCAGATTTTTGTACAATTCACTTTTTTAATTAGACGACTTACAATTAGTGTACTGAGGCTATTATTAGTAGAAAGGTAACATTTTTGGCATTTCTGGGAATGATCTAGGCAATGCTTTTAGTGTTTCCAGTATTAAAATGGATACATTGGACGGGAAATTATTGATGACAATAAAGGTAATAAACTCAAAGAGGATGCCATAAGAATATTAAGTAAAAAATAGCATGAATAATATGAGGTGGATTAATTTATTCCGCCGATAAACCGAAAAAATTGTACTGGAAAATAGAAGTATGAAGTGACATAAAAATTAAAGGAAGTGCCAGAAATAACTTTGGTGAAATTGTTGATGTCATTTGACGTGTTCTTAATTATTATATGAGTTTAGCGGTTGTGTAGCGACTAACGATAAGTGATTACAGTGATTAGTCCTAATTGAATAAAAACCAATCTTCGCAAACAATGCAATGAAAAAGTATGTCTGTTATAATGCAAATCATAGTAGGATTGAACACGCATAAGCCGTCACGTCATGAAGGAGTGAGTCTTAAAAATTGAATGGACTAGTATTTCGGTGGGAGTGGAATGGCATATTAACAATACACATACACAGACAGGGTTTTACCAGGTGAAGTTACTATAGGTACTTTATTTAAGGGCAGGACGAACCAGCCTAATTCGCCTTATAACTCTAACAATTCTAACATTAACTGGTGGAAAGTAAGTAAGGCGTGTAGTTTAAGCTTTCCACCGCCATGCACAAGAATGCTAAGCTATAGATATACGTAGGGACACATAAAAATAGATACCTAGTGATAGTGATACTATGTCCTTACTAATTGTACCCCTCTACAAAATCTGTCGGAAGTATACAGTGGTATTTGAGTTGATGAACATAGCACGAACTAGTTTTTGCAATTGTTTCATGTTCACGAAACGAATAATGTTGGAACTGCTTTGCTATTGCTTCAGAAGGATAGAGAGAGAAAATATTTTATGGCTAGAAACATCGGCATTCATTGACATGTATCCTATTGTGAAAGCATAAATGTAGAGGATGGATACTATGCATAAGGTAAAACAATAAGTGTCATTTCACGTTAGCATGTAACTAACGTACGCAAGAGGGGCATTAACTTAATGGAATAGCCAAATGAATGACATAAAGCTTCTACGATGACACGGACTCAACGATATATATTTTATAATGTGAGCTCTGCTCCATCCAGACTATCTGCCCAGGCATGTAATTGCCACTGCATTAACCCAATGACTGGCTACATGGCTTAAACATAAACAACGTAAAGATTAACCCACACGTTCTCTGTCACATAGATCCTTTTTATTTACCTACATTGCATACAAGTACATGATCATTAAACAGCAAAAATAAATACGGAAAATTTATTTCCCTTCCCGGCTAGCATTCCACCCATACATATAGAATAGAAAGTGATGGTTTTTTATTTATTAATACATATAATGTGCAAAATGTGACAAACTAATGAGACTGCACTTTTTATGACCCTATCTATACACAGTATCAGTACCTATTAAATACATCCGATGTTATGCATAATTACGCATGCTACAAAGTATTTTTAAATTTTATTAAGGTAGCAGTCCCTGACGTTTAACGTAATTAAAAAGTAAAATATTTCATTTTGAATAATTTTTTCGATGACAAATCTTTAGAAGAACCACGAATGTTTCAACGCCGGAAAGAAGTTAATAGTTGGTTAGTTTCCTTTAGTAATCAGCGCTAAATTACTAGCAGTGGGGAGGAAGCCATTGGGTGTAAAATCAAGTAAAATGTAAGTATTATTAGTCCTATAAAATTTCTATATACTATATAATGTCATAACATGCGATTCAATTCAGGATATGCTAATGACAGTAGTTACAAAAAATTTCAAATGTTATAACAGATGAAAGATAAAGTATGAAAGAGATAAGAAAATGTCTCGCTTTGCTATTTGAAAGAGAAAGCTTTGATAAAAATGTATCTGTAGCAGAGATAGTCTCACGTGCCATGATATAATAATGATAATAATATATTTCGTAATAAGTGAGTATGAACAGACACGAAAACCTGTGACTTATATGGAGAGGATGGATTCCATGGTACAATTGACGTTGTCATGTAGCATGAGGACCTCACAGCGGATGGTCGTGGAAAGGATTGAAAAGATTGCGGGTGGCGTCTAAGAAAAGACATTATTACAGTAAAGGGGAAACTATCTTCCTCTAGCTAAATAACTTGCCTCGTATTTCCAAGTACCTGAAATTGGAAGCGACGAGGCGGGAGGGAAAGCGGTGAAATATTATTTGGCGTGAATGAATTATTCAGATTTCATTTATTTGTCATATCCATAAATGTAAGTAAGTATATTTCAATCCATTTGCAGCCAATTCTATTTTATTAATTTCATATGCCAATATGACTAATGAGAGTTGTGTCAGTGTCCTCACATTGCTATTTTTAATGATTGCATAGGCGGCATGGCATTTTTGTTCCAGTGAAAGGGAATACTTTCATTTCCACAAGAGCAGAGTTGTATTGTTTTAAAAGACAAATTCAGCAAAACGTGACAAAGCAGGAAATATTATCGGGTATTTATGCATGCCTGACAACATTTGAGACATGGGTCAACACTTACATTTCGCGAGCCACTGTTTAAATGACTTTTGATAGTAAAATCGATTTATTAGAACTGAGCGAACTGTTTCGCTCATGGGTCTAGTATTCCTATTTTTACGGTGAGCATGCAGTGAAGAAATGCATTAGCTACGCACATACTACTGTCGCAGAATGGGCAGGGTTCATTGTAGCATATAGTAGCACGTAGCTTCCGATAGTGTTGATTCGCAAGAGACGAATGTGATGTAAAGATTTTAGACTGCGTCTTTATCTATAGAGCGTCATGCCTTGTTAACTCGTAAAACAGTGAAACGGTTTCTGCTGTGGAAATGTTCTCACAAACTGACGTCTGACCATAAAATGTGCTTTTCCCTGACGAGATAAGACCACACAGGAAATTTCCGATATGCTACAATAAAATACAATATCTCTGTTCACACAGTCAAAAATACGCATTTACTAAAGCTCATATTGCATGAGCAGCTATCAAGAAGAGCTGCTGCATATTCATAACATTTTCTCTTGCCATTCCCACAATTTTGCTGCCTAGTATTATGGAGACACCTTAAAATTGCCATGTAATTCAGTCTTTTTAGGTTTGAAATGATGTGAGTGACACATTCAACTACTTATATCGTCTAATATTTTTCCTCTGTCTTAGTAGCCTATCCCAATATCAAACATTTTATTAGGTATATCGTCTTATTTTTAAAAAATATCAGTATCAGGCAGATGGATAGACTCTAAACGGGTTCCAAAATGATGTTCTGGCGACGTTGTGAGGATTTTCTCTTTCTTTGCCAACTTGATTATACTGGAATAGTTTTAGTCTTCGTTTATATTATTATTGTTGTGAAACAGGGGAATACAAAGTTTTAAGATTTTATGCTGAGCATCTTAGTAAGAAGGAAGGAGAAAACTGAGATACTGGCACCAGCAGTTGACGGTCATCGTCTTTGACGGAGAAACGATTTTCTCTTTGTTGTGCTACTTTAAAATCATGTACAACGACAGGATTTGGGTCTTAAATAGAGTGCAATTTTATTTAAGTTGTCTCCATAATCGACCTTACTAGGTTTCTCGAGTAAAGATCAATTTAATATAGAGAGTAATACAATTGTATATGTAGATTAGATATAGGCATAAGATAAATATAGCACATTCCGCGCTGCATTCATTACCGCATGGCTTTCAAACTGTCCAAACGCTATCATTATTTATGACTCCTACTAGACTTGCCTGTTTCTTTAGGTGAGAAGCCAAACAATACAATGCAAACAGGAGATTTTAATTTTTATCTTAGTATTATATCTGCATACTTTTTGAATTATTATATCGTTACATTTCTATTTAATATAAACAAGTTAATCGCTAAGACAGGTAAAATACGCTTTGTATAATTACTGCCCTGTGACGTGAGCATAATTGAAATAATGTAATAATGTAATGCTACTACTGACTACTGCTTTGTTACTACCCACATTATTTAAAAATGCAAGACATCTACTTAATACGTAGTAATCGAAGAACCATGCTGAGTCGCAGTAGCCCAGTAAGTAATTAAGAGAGTTTGCCATATTAGTGATATTGAACATATTATTAATTTACTAATGTCTTAAATTTGATAGAACACGAATGCCCGAAAAGATTGACATTCTTCCCCTCACAATTAATACGTAAAATTAAAATACAATTAATTTGTTATTTATTGCAATTCACATAAGACTACTATCAAACACTATAATTATAACGGGTATTAGTTACTAAAATTTAAATAATATAATCGCATCATGCAAAGAACAGAATTTATCAATACAAAACATTTAATTGGATTTTAATTTAGAACAAGAATCATTTATCCAATGACGGTGGAGTTATAAATAGCAGTGGTTCAATTTTAGACGGGAATGGGTTAGTGGAGGACATTTTTCCTATTGTTCCTTTGTGCATCGATTAATTATAGTATTCGCATATATACGTAATAGTTTGCTTGAGCTTTCCATTTTCTAGGAACCGTTTCTCAGATAATAAAGATTTATAGTTTTTCTTAGGAAGAGGGTTTTAAGAACGCAATTTTGACAGCTCTGGGTTCTTTTTCCAGCTGTAAGAACAAAACTGTCAGTCTTGGGACAAAAAACGTAAGGGATCGAGCACAATATTTACCTCATTACTTCTTACACTCATATTTTATTAGACCCTGTCCATTTGATGAGTCTGAGTAAAAGGATGAAGAGTGAGCACGTTGTCAGTCTGCTACAAGACAGGCTACACTTTATAATCTAAGGCTCTAGCATAGCCCATCCAGGAATAATGGTATGACCTCATGTAGTCAAGACGAACTGTCGAGTACTTTACCTACTAAACTACTTACAACTTAGGTAGTTTCATCTAACCGGCATCCTACTAAAAGATGGAGTAGACCCTGTCCCTACTCACTCCATCTTTTCCTTATGTTCATTTATTTTTCATTTCAGAATTTTGGAGAGCAGGAGATTCCTGATTACTTTACAGATACTCCTCTTAACATCGCATGTATTCAATTCTTATTGTAAATTGCTTTGGGTTCAAAAATGACAACAGTGATATATCAGTTTAATTTTTGCTCTTTCTATACAGACCAGAGGCTGAGTAATAAATAGATCCTCTACTATCCTACGTCTAATAATAATACAGCCTTGCACAAAGCACATTGTGTCCGGAGAGAAAGAACTGGAATTTATTTTCAGACTCACAGGGAGCTCCCTCAATCAATGAAAACTTTGAACTTCTCTACATTAGCTCCGTATCATTCAAATAAATATTTCAATTCTTTTTCTGACGCAACTGAAAGGTTATCTAGGTGTCACTTCTAAAGTTCCAACTAGGGAAATTCAAACATCGCTGAAAAATACATTGGCTATTATTTTAGCATTGGTACAATGGTAAATTATGGGTGAGATGCAGATAAAGATAACTACCTAACATTAAGTATTATTTCCGGTTTCTACCATACATTTTCTTAACAGGTGAAATGATCAACTTTTTATGATTAATTTGAGGGACCTAATAATAGTAATAATACATGTTCTTCATTTCGGATGTCTGAGATACACTTAGCTATTCTCATTATTACATATTTTTAAGTATTCATTTTTAAAATTGTTGGAGTTTTTGTAGCAGTAATTCTGTCAAAAATAATTTCGGCAATAAAACGTCAATTTTCTCCCTTAAACCATCATACATTAATATTAATATTATCTCAGAAAGTAGGTATATTATTTTCTCAAATTTTCAAAGCACCAAAAAGTAGTACCTACTTAGTAGTAGTATAGTTCGTCTGAATTAAAGTACGGGGAAATGTTTAATAGCTGATAGTTAAATTTGGTACAAACAACAACCTTCTATCTTTTTTATTTGTACTTTTTACTTATTTTAGTTCCAGTCATTATGCGTCAGGTACCTCATTTGACAATTAAAGTGATCCTATTATAATCAAGGAGTTTTTTTATTTACTTCGTCTTGGAATCTTTCCAAATTTGACAGCTTTGAGTGGGAGGTTCAAGGCTTTTATACTTTACTGTAAGTAGAGGGAACTATGTACGCTTTGTATTCAGTATATGAGTTTCTTTGCTAGTTCAACAAATAAAAAGCCTCAAGTATTGTATCGTTAATCTTTGTTAATCCAATCAAATACAATCCAAAGAAGAGAAAGGAGCACCCAGCAGTCAAAGCAGCTAATTATGTTGTTAAGGTATCATTTACTAGATATCTACTACTAACCAAACATTCGAGTCATTGAGAAACTATAACTGATGAACTGAAGTCTGCCTGAGTTGTCGAAACGCATCACTATCTGTTTTCTGAATCTAACGCTAATTGAATAGAAACCGAAGAAGAAAGTCAAGCAAACATTGTTTATACTATAGATATGTATTTATAGGTATATACTTATTCTACGTATATAGTAATTTCCTGAACTTGTGAAGAGAATGAAAAAAGAAATTGTTTAAAATAGCTCATACATCAAAGCGTACCTAGGATTTCTCATGCAGTCAGCATCATTTATTCCATTTTCCCGAAACTAAAGAAATCCGAACACCCACATGCACACACAGTAGTAGCCTCTCTCTTCTCATGCGCCATAATTCATTTTAAAAGGCTTTCATTGATCTACTACTACTACTATGGTGTCTAAAAATAACAAGCTATTAAAGGAAAATTTATGTGGAAGTAAACGTTAAAAGTTGTCAAGTATTAGTTATGTAATTTTGGGTATATAGGCTCTTACGAATTCAAAATATCGTTTATTTTTAGTCAAAGTGCGAATTAATATTTTAAGATTTAATGCTATAGCCACTATAATTATTTCGGATTAGTCACCGTCATCGTAATACTGATTTTGAATCCATATTTCTAATATTTACTATGTAATTGTAACTGTCTTGAAATGGCGTTGATGAATTAGTAGGGTGATGAAGCAACGAACAATGTGTATACATATTAGAACTAATCAGGAGAGGTAAATAGGCACTACACTGAAAAGGGAGTTAATTTGAGTGTAGGATGCTAAGATAGGGTTCATAGAGGGTGCAGTGGGCCAATTTGCAGAATTATAATTACAGGAGAATGCTATAAGCCGGCTTAATGGAGACTGGGACAGTTTCTGTTGACCACCCATGAAGAAAGTGCTCTAATAATGAGGAATGAGATCAAGTGCAGAAGCTGAAAAGATGTGCAATAAACGGAGAGCATGGGGGAATTGTAAAGAAGTTATTAGTTTCCACCGTAAGATTGCAATGACTTGGAGGAATGTGTGAAATAACTCCATTTAGTCCGTCTATTAAAGGAATTTCTTTGCCGGAGCAGAACTATTTATCTTAATTGGACCTACAACAAAAGCTCGGGTAAAAATAGCAGCGCCTATATAGTATACTTACTGTAATTGTATTGCGTGTGAATTTCAACATCATAATACGGATAGAAATTATATGGAGAGCCAGTATAGTCGTACATAGTGCATGGGCACTCTTGGCATTTCCTAACTTGTGAATCTCGACCAGTCATAAAATTATAGTCCTTGGAGTAGCATACTCTGGTAAATACTAGAATACTAGGTTCTTAATATTAGACGTATGTACATTAACAGGCATTCTTTGCATCACACTTAGACTTCTGGTCTCTGATAAAGGAATAAGTGAGGACTAAAAGGACCGCTACGTACATTCTTCATAATTCATGTGTTATTCCTACGTTTTATTGATTTGGCCAGCACAGATAGTTAGCGGAAAGAAAGGGGAATAGAAGTGGAGAATTGAATGAAGCATATACGGCAGGAAAGGAGAGTTAAATATGTAATGGAAGGGTTGTTTTGTTATAGGCTCAACTTCTTGCATGCTAGGCACATAGAATATTATCACGGCTCTTCTATATTCTACGCTGAAGATGTTAGTGCCAATCTGACTCCTATTGCTCGGTCACAGTTGTTTGTTACTGAACAGAATTTTTCTTGGGTAGTGTAGTATTGATAGGAGAAGTATATTCACACGATTTCCCTCTTAAAAATACCTCGAATCTGGTTCGGGTGCTGTCTGTATAGGAAGTAGCTACTTGCACTCGCCTCCTCCTCCGTTTCTTCATTTTATTCGCCGTGTGTCTGCGATAGTTGAGAAATACATCCCTAATAAATGTCTGCTGGCTATACAGCTAGTTAGACACGCCTTATATACAGAGACATGTATTAATGTGTATAAGACAGAGAAGGGCCCTACATTCAAAATGGTAAGTACTTACGGCCTCTTCCTTCTAATAGTTCTACGCTCTTTTTATCAGCTATGACCGTATAGATAAATTCATCGGAAGAAAGCAGGAATTTTTGAAAGTCTGCTGATTCAATGAGAAGTGAGCTTTGCTTTCTAAGTTTCTCCTTTCTGGTGAACTGACTGAGAGCTAAAGTGGAGCTTTTGTCTTTCAAAAGAATAAGTTAAGCCAACAGATAAGTAGGTTGCGGGACGATACATGCAACGTGTT
>JABASI010004516.1:0-13935 GCA_019776505.1 Tomocerus nigrus | reverse complement strand
TATAGGAGAAATAAAAAGGATTGAATTTGAAGCAAGGCATAATATGAAAACGTGCAAGTAGAATTACCTACTTAGTCGGTGTGAAAACTTTATATTCTTAGCTAGCTATGTATAATTAATTACTCTCATAAGTTTCTTCATTGGAAGGTCAAAATATAACTAGAGTATGTATGTATCATCTTTTGTCTTTGAAATTCATAATTATGTGCAATGTATGTGTAGGTACAGTATGGAATATGGAATAGGGACT
The DNA here is from genome assembly GCA_019776505.1 of Tomocerus nigrus. Lineage (NCBI taxonomy): Eukaryota > Metazoa > Arthropoda > Collembola > Entomobryomorpha > Tomoceridae > Tomocerus > Tomocerus nigrus. The sequence continues at coordinate 13,685 of JABASI010004516.1, read as the reverse complement.
TCTTATTATTTTTATATAAAATAATCCTTTTTAATTGGCTAAGTAATTTAGAAATGAAATTGTGTAATCTTGTAAGTTTCTTTGTCCATCTTGTAAGTAATAATCATGTTAGAGGTTTTGACTTAATTATATGAATGCTACCTGGACATAGAGTTTTGTATCGTTAGAATTTAGATCTAGGTACCTTCATTTGTAATGATTCACAAAAAATGTAATAGGCACAGCGTGAAGATCTTTTGATTTTAGAAGCTGTTCAGTTACGAATCACAAGCTACAAGTTACAACTAGGATTTAAAACCTAGGAGTGGATATGGATCTTGACTTTCATTACTGTAATCCTTACTCCTCCTATAGGTATTAACAGGATGAAGAGTGTAAAATGATTTTGCTATAATTGATAGTAAGTAATAGGTAGTAGTAGCTTATAGGTAGGCAAGCATGTGTAGCTATTTAGTTGAAGGAAGCATAAAAGCAATCATAAACCAATATTGCTAGCATAAAAGCATAGCATGCAGCCAAGAATGAACTAAAAGGGTAATAGAATTTAGAATTATATTGAAAGCTTGTGTGCGAGTCTGTGTTTTTGTTTGCATTACCTTTACCTTCTTTTATTTTAGACGTGAAGGAGCTATAAGTTAACTCAGCTATGACTATTCTCTGGATAGATAGTAAAATAAACACGCTTACCGGCTGTGCAAAGCAAGTAGACCATAAATAAAGTAAAGTTATAAGTTATAAGTTTGCTAGTGAGCAACTAGCAAAGTCGTTGCAATGCTAGTCAAATATTATTGTAGATTTCGAGGAAGACGTGAGTGTTATTGAGCCACAATATTCTATTAGGCAAGTTGCATGCAATATACTTTGTGTATTTTATTCTCTAGCAAAGGCTAAAGAACCGTTTTCTGTGTTATTGCGAAGTACCTATAATACGAAGAGAATTTACACATTGTATGAGTTTTACATGAGAAAATAAGTTCACTCTTCGTCTTCCTAGGAAAAACTTACAAGTTTAAATTTTTACTAGTTTTGTGGTCGAATCTATTAATTTAATCTTTCATTTTACGTGATTTCTAGAGTGCAGAGAGATCCAAGATTCAACTCAGTGAATATAATACTAACGGATGTTCTAACTTCTACTACCAGTGGGAGTGAAACGGATTTTGTAATTCTTGAAGTGATTCTGATTTGAGAGTTCAATTCACTCGATTTTCGTTGAGCAGCTGTAAAACAGGCATAGTTTGGTGTTCAAGAAAAGCATCCATGATCAAGTGCGCTAGGAAGTTTTCACTTCTATGAAAATCAATATTCTAATCGAAGATGGTTCTTCGGAAAAATCAAAATTGTGAATGTGAGCCAGGATGTTCACCTTGTGACGAATGTCGCCGTAGAGAATGTAAGTTTATTCACCCTTATCGTCATTCTAAATATTGAATATTGAATATTAAATTATAATTTTCACATCATATATTGTTTCGTCTACCAATTATGTGCATAATTATTATTCACCTAACAGCCTATCCTATGATTCCTATATGTAGTACAATAAGTCCTATGTCCTATGTATGATGTACGTAGTTCTTGATTGTTCTAAGATAAGTTTTTAGGTTAGAATAAGTAAAAGTGTGAAAACAAGAGCGTGAATTGTCACATTAACATGTGTTAACCATGAGTCTGTTTTCTGATAATTTATTTGCCAATCTACATGTCTTGACTTTCGTTTGACAGTACCATCGGTGATTGCGTGAATGTGAGTGGGACATTGTGAAAAATTATACATTTGTTCTGACAAATCTCATTCAAGTTTTGAAGTGTCAACGCTCTATTTTTCATATTTTATACAGTTTTACACTTACTTTTATGGAAATTCATTGGGATCATGTTTTAATCAACTTGATTTAATCTTTCTCATTAGTTTTTGAATGGAATTGGGACAAGAGTTTGTCTGAGTCGACGACCGTTTTTCGGAACAATGACCGGGAAGTTCTGTTTAACCCTGGGTTCAGTGTGGGAACTGTAGCTGTGAGGGGAACGGTTCCTTTTCGGAAGGGATATCATCACTACTGGGAAATAGAAATGAACACTGAGGTGTATGGAACGGATATGGTGAGTTAATGGGCTACTATCATGCTTAAAATCATACGTGTTAGTCACAACAACGTGTTCCTGCTTCTTTTCCATTTGCCATTTAGAAATGAACACTGAGGTGTATGGAACGGATATGGTGAGTTAATGGGCTACTATCATGCTTAAAATCATACGTGTTAGTCACAACAACGTGTTCCTGCTTCTTTTCCTGCCTTGCCATGTGCTGCTTTTCTGTTTTTGTAGAGTCAACCGCTTTTAACTTGGGTAATTGATACCTTTTTGCACTATCAATGTGATGTACAGAGTGTATCTGTACTTTGTCTGTACATCCTCTAATGGAATACTTTCCTTGCAAAATTTCGCAAGAACTTCAGAACATTGTTCTTTTGCTTGAAACTTCTTAAAATCATTAGCAAGCTGTATAAGTATAAATACATTGATATCTGTACTCTCCCTACTTCCTAGTAGTTTTTCATGATTTCAGTTCTTTTTTATATACAAATTGAGTAATTTTCAATTCAAATTTCCTTTTGACAGATGATTGGAGTGGGAACTGAAAAAACGGACCTAAGACGTTACAGTCATAACTTTGTAAGTCTTCTTGGACTGGATGAGAATTCATGGGGTTTGTCTTACATGGGAGAATCTCATCATTTAGGAGAAAAAGGTCCTTATACGAAGTCTTTTGGACAACACGCAGTAGTTGGCGTACACTTGGACTTGTGGGCAGGAACATTAGAATATTATGTGAATCGAAAGCCGCAAGGTAAATATATTCGCTTCATAATCATGAAGTAATTTGTAATAATTGTTTAAAGTTTCTAACTCGTTGCTATTTGGGTTTAAAATGTTTAAAATCCTTTTTCTGTGGTTTTAGGTGTAGCGTTTAAGGGATTGAATGACAAAACACTTTACCCTATGATCTCAAGCACAGCTGCTCGTTCTGGAATGAATTTGATATTTTGCCGATCATACCCACCGTCTCTTCAGCTTCACACAATTTTGTCTCTAAGCCGCCATATGTTACTGCCAGATAACACGTCATTGTTTAAGGTGTTGGCCTTACCCCCTGGATTGAAAATGTGGATGAAAAATAATTATTGGTGGATTGTATCAAACAAAGAAGAGAGCAAGCCTGAAATCGACAAAAACAAAAAGGGTCCATTAGCAACTCCCGCTCCTAGTCAGAAGCCACGCAAGAAACAGAAAATTGTTATTACTGAGGAAAGACTTAGTGGAACTGAAGTTCCTTCCAATGCAGTTGAATTGCTGTCTCAACCTGGGACATCAACTAGTGGAAATTCGGCTTTCCCCGGAAGAATCCTACGTAGTTCAACTAGAATCCACAGTGAAAGCCCCGAACCTGGTCCATCTCCTACTAGCAACCGAATTCCAGGGCCTACTACCAGAATTCTTCGAAGTTCAACCAGCGCAGCAGCTGCAGCCGCCGCCGCCGCCATCAACAGAGCTGCTGAAAATAGCGAAACACAGACAAAACGGTTGTGTCTCCGCTCTTCAGTGAAGAAAAAGTGAATCAAACTAAAATAATCTGGAAAATAAATGTTTTTTCAGCAAAATTTATCTGTAATAGACGAAAGCGATCGAGTTTACTACCTACTAAACTAAAAAATCTTTTGTAAATAGAGATTATAAATACCTATACAGAGTCTACTCTACACTACAGAGTCTAACCGAGAAAACCATTAGTAGAAAAGTCAGTTTTTTGTGTCAAGTATTTAGCAGATAAAAATGTAGTGTCCCTTCGTAATTATTTACAATTGATTTCAATTGAGACTGTCAATCTGGTTATTTTGCTAGTTATATATTATAATAATGTACAGTTATAGAGGTTAGTAACGTTGTTAGTTGTTGCACTAGGAGTCATTCGTGATATACAAAATACCATTCGTCTGTATGTAAATTCTACGTGTATTCCGACATGTCAATATAGTTTTACACGATCAACATAAATTATATCTCTATAGTTTATATCTCCTATATAAATAAGATATATTATACTATGTACAAGTTTGTACAAGGAATGATTCAGTTTCAAGCAAATGAAACCTGCTATCATTTACCTTCTTTTACCTATTAATTTATCCTAATTTTAGATAATAAAAATGTTTGTACCATCTCCTACACCAGACTACAAAAATAGTTTTCGTGTTCGGAATTTTTCAATTATCGATAGGCATCGTAGAAGATAGATAATTATTATAAGCTAAATTACTACATAATATATACATGAGTATGTATATCCGATTTGCGACACGGTACAATGTCAATGCATACAGAGTACATTTTGTCTGTTAAAGTGTGATTAAACTATAAAAATCATTTCTGTGTCCTATTTTTTAACCAAACTAATCATTTTTACACGTTTCATAATATCAATTCTAGAGAGTATTGGTATAAAACTTCAAATCTTTCTATTGCATAACGTTTCACGCACAAACTCGATCACCATATTCCTCAAATAAAGTTTATTCCACCATAAATCTTCAAAAATAATTGCAAACAAAGAGTTTTAACCATAAAATAGACACAATATAAGATTAATCCTGAAAATTATGATTTTAATTGCTGATATTTTGAGATTGTGTAGATAACTTGACGGTTTCACACTGTGAAATGAATGACAATAATAAACTTAAGATTGCAAGGCATAAGCTCATGTCTGTAGTCTGTAGGGGCACTGGTTGACTATTTATAAGCTAAAAGTATGCAGATGAAGTGTATTTAGAAATAGGAATGCTATATGGGCGTAAGAAAGAAAGGAGAGTAGGGAGAGTACTAATAGATCAGTTCAGTGGTAAGAAGGAAAAAAAAATGCTAACAAATTTAGAAGGAGAGGTATTTATAAAGCTCATACACTCAGTTCGAATTTTATTTTAGATGGATATTTCTGTAGCAGCAAAGCTATTTCCGAATTAGAAAAGTTATTTTTGCATTGCTATTTTCCTTCTTTGACTCAACTTTGTATTTAGAATGGAAAGTATATTTAAAAGGGTATTTCTATCTGCAGTGCTATTCTGGCTCTGCTAGTTCCTCTAATTTTACCTTTCTCAAAGTAGCAAAGCAAACGTATTCTAAGTATAAAATCTGTCGAAGGTTCACAGGGATATTTTTAATTCAAAAGCTGATGTACTTCTAATTGGGCTCTTACCATTCATTCACTCAGTCCAAAATTACTCCTCCTAAATTTAGGTGTTTATGTCTATTCAGTTCTGTCTCTGCTCAAAATAAGTCTGTTACTTATTTTCAGCTCCCTTCACTCCTTGTTCATGTTCTGTTTCAATGATAATCTTTGTCATCGTTGTTACACAACTTCATGCCCTTCATATATTCAACCATGAATACAAAAGACATTCTGTATTCAGATGAATTTCCTACTTTGACACTATTTACACATCGATAATGCTTATTTGTAATTCAAATTAATGATTCGTTGCCACTTTATGACCTTTAAGAAGTTGAGTTGCTTTATTTCGATATATTATGTTGTAATTTAGGACTCATTCTCTAACTTTTGCAGAAATTGTTGCTAGAGACCAAAATTCATAGGTAATTTCCCTGTATAGTAGCTTTCTTCCTATGAATTCATTCAGTTCGGATTCGAAAATTCGGTACAAGTATCTGAATTATAAATATTTCTTATTTTTATCGCTGCTTCTCTTTCTCAACATTACACTTTGCAAATCTTCAAGGTATTTAGTCGGACGCCTTCTTTCTTCCTTCGCTATTGTAACTGAACGTTCTTTATCTTTTTTACCACTTTCCGTCTCAAGTTTAAAGAGAGATAGAGTACTTGAACCTGGTTGTTGGTCCCAACGTTTTGGCTTTGGCATAATAACCATATCATTTTTTAATTTGCTGGAAATTTTAGCTAGATATGCATTCCCATCTAGGAAAATAAAGATATTTTTTCGTGTATCAGAATTATAACTAAGATTGAGTAAATGCTAAATAAACATTGCAATAATTTTTCATTTTTTACTTTGGTCAAGTCGAGGAGAAAATTGAATGATTTGTCCCTGTAAATAACAGTAAGAATTTTTATGATTATTATTGTTAAGGAAAATTGACGAGCATTCTGGTAGCATTCTAATATTTTCTGTAATTATTATTTGCAGAAAACTTTGGGATTTACAGTTGTTTTGTTGAAAATATTTGGAATGGCTCCAGTTTTTAGCTCAGCGATATTGGAAGTGGTCAAGAGAAGAGTGTTATATTCTTTCATATCAAACGCAAGTTTCTTGGCCCTTAAGAAATCACCAAGTGTGGAATGGTATTTTCGCCTTCCATCTTTGTCCAATGTAATTAAATCCCCTACAACATGAAACGGTGTAGGTTTTGTCAAAATCTTCATCCCAAATGGACAATTCGACATACTCACAAAATACTTGACAAAATCATAAGCTTGGGGTGACCAATGTGGTTTTCCATTTTCTACTGCCGTTGGATAAACTGCTTGTATCGTTAGTAGATACAGGAAAGGACGAACACTAGCATGTTTCGAACGCATCTTGGAGATATAAGGTAAAGTTGTTACCCTATAAGTTCCAAAACATTTTTATACTTCATCGTTTTGCTAAATGTATTTCTGATTTTTTAAAAAATTAGTCATAAATTAGGATATTCAAATTTACTCTTTTTTTCCATGATCATAAAGAAAGATATTGAAAATAACATTGTTTTCATCTCTGGTAATGCGCTGGATACACCCTCGTCTGTAGCCCTTCCACTTGCTTTGGTTTTTCACCAATACACACTGCGATTAAATCAGAAATGTATAGAATTGGTATGTATTCGTACGAATTTATTTGCCGGTAAGTATGTTTTTCGTTAGTCTATTTTACATCATGTTTCTCAGGAATTTTGTCTCTTAAGCCATACAATTGGTCGTCAGTCCAGGTTGAAAGAATTTCCTTCTCCAATTTTGGAAGACCTTTTAAATCCGCTCTCTTAGATTTGATCATCAACTCATTGGGTTTTATTACTTGGACCACCTCGACTTTGACCATTTTCCCCTCGCTTGGTTCGTTAATATGCGACATTTTTGCTCTTAAGGATCATGGGTTCAAGATGCCTATGAGTTAAACAATGGTTTTGAATTAATATCTGAAATAATTGTGTGCTATTTTCTTGTGTTGGGCAAATACAGTAGCTACATAAAAGAGCAGCACAAAGGTTTACATTTTATCGCCGTTTTGACAGCGAATTCCCAAACTCTTTACAGCAATAATTTGAACGGGGGAAGAAAATGAGTCATACTTGTCTAGTTTTGAAAATATTTAACTCCAAGTACTCCTAGGTTGAAACAAAGTAACAATGGTTACTTATCCACGCAGTAACATCTACATCAAGATGAGTTGACCCCCTGTTACGCGGGGTGGGCGGAGGGAAGGGGAAAGGCGTAACAGGGGGTCAACTCATCTTGATCTACATAATATGATATAGAATAAAAGTGTAATCTAGATTTCGAGGACGTCTTCCTTTGCAGAAAGAAGTCTGAATCCGCTGTCAGAATAATTTTATTTCTAATAATAGTTGTGTACAAAACATTTTTAATTTTTCTTTCACTATTCTGGTCATTTATTATTTTACATGCTACTGCTCACTGGCGGAGAAGTGTACTTCCCCTTACGGTAGTATAAATATTTTGTCAATATTTTCAATAGGTAACACATTTTCAATGTTGAATGTTGATATTTACATTAAGTTTGTTGATCAGGAAGAGTCTGCAGTCTGCAGGCTTCTCATTTATCTTTATTGATTTCGGCAAGTATTTACTTTCATTTATATTTACAGTAATCCCGTGTAGCCCACATAAGTATTTAATATGTTCTACAGCCCCACTCCGTAGGAAGTCACTAATGTTATTTATTTAGGATATGATTTCAATAAATATTTGCAATAAACCGAGAAGTTGTGTTCATACTGATATGCATAGAAATAAAAATAACTTCAAGATAAGTAACTTTTTCTGTGTAAACGCACAAAGCAACTAGGAAGTAAAAATGATATAATATCATACTCTTTGGTCTTCGTTTTTCATCACTTTTACTTCAAAGTTCAGTCTGTCAGTGGTGTAAGAAAATATCCGAGACGGATTCAACTCAATTTGAAATAAAACGACATGGTTTTTTTAAGTACGTCATTGTCTACAATGGGAATGTCTGCAATCCCTCATTCATTAGTGGTTAAAAGAATTTTTCATTCGAAAAAGTGTCGGCCATGTGGAAAGCGGATTAAATTTACGTCACAAATTCTTAAATGTTCAAACTGTCCCGTAGTTTGCCATCCAAGATGTTACCATGATCTTCCTGTGCCCTGTGTATCCCACCAGGTTACCTTTTTTGTTCATTGGCTTTTAAGAATATGACTTAATATTTTATTCCTTCATGAAGAATAAGAACTAGAGTTTATTTTTAGTACCCAAATCCAGACAATTCATCCAAGATGATGGTCCATCCACTTCTGCAACAATGTGTCAATGAAATCGAAAAACGTCTTGAAAAGGATATTTACGTTTTACCTTCTCCTAATGCGAAGTTATCTGCCAAAATCTTCAAAAGATTTTCAAAGAAGAAAGCTTCCAATTTGAAGATCAACGTGCACATTTTATGTGAAACTATGAAATTGTTTTTACTGGAAAATCCAACAATTCCACATTTGCATTTGCAAGGATTGGATAAAATATATGAAAACCAAGAGCATCTTATCAGTGCTTTTCTTCAGCTTCCCAAACCCAATCGGGACACTCTGGCTTTTATTTTGCTCCATTTAATACAGTAAATACACACAGATAATAATTAATCGACACAATATGCGATACTCTTTTACATGTAGTAGTTGCTACTTTTCTATTTTCACATGTATTTAATTATTTGTCAATTTAGCATTGCCGATTCTCCTCGTACAGGATTATCTTTGGATGACCTAAGTTGCATTTTTTCTCCGTATTTGACTGAAGGGCAAACAAACATCCTGGAAGCTCTTTTATCTCTACCAGCGGCATTTTGGCTACAATCTTTTCAATTCTCCAGCTTCAAAAAGGATTTTAACTTTAAGATTTTCAAATTTTCTTTGTTTACTACATGATTATTTCGATACATTACGCTATTTTCCGTCTGTAGCTTCCAACATTTGAGAGGTGCACATTTTTTTGTTTGTTAACTTCTGGAGCTAGAAAGTTTGGTTTTAATGTTATTATATTATATAATTAATTTACTGAAGATCTTAAGGAAAATGCATTCACAAAGTTGCTATAATATATGAATCTAGAGGAATCCATTAATGATACAAGTGCTATACAATGTGATAGCATTTTAGTTATTCTGTATGGAAAAATTCCTTATTGAACTTTGAATACTAGATACGACAAAGAGCAAAAATTATCCATGAACTTCTGTTTTTGGTAGTTATCTTCTTATCTTGAAGTGGGTACTCCTATATTTCATGAATCCTCAGAGATAATATTATTTTCGTATCACTTGATGAATTGAAACTATTTACATAAGCGTAAATAGTTATTCAGTTCTCAAAGGGTTCTAAGAATAACACTTAATATTATTATGTATACCTAATAGTAATAATATTTAAACGAAGCAATGAACTGCATCCTAAAGTTCAAGAGTGTTCCGATAAAATTAACGTGACATTACGAAAAGACAATATTATTATGTATCTTATCTTGCAAGAATGTACAAGAGGCAGTCATTAACATGTGTATTTGATATGAGCTGTGGAAATAACTAGATCAGTCTTATGTAACGAAACAATGTACTATAATTACAATGTATAAAAGTACACCGTATACCTATTCAGAAATTAAATCACATTAAATAATAACCTCCCGTTGACGAAATGAATAAAAGCAATGATTTGACGATTTTGCGAATAGTAAAATCATACGTTTACTCTGTATAGAACTCAATCCGATTACATTTTTACATATTATTAGCAAAATGTAGAATCCATCAAAAATTATGGACGATACAATAAGCTACCAGCAAGCAAAGTAGAGCAGGATGAGACATGGAATTCCGCAATCATAAAACGTAAAAAATGATTATTATTTACTAATATGTAAGAAGAGGAGGTATATAATAAATGTCTAATGTCTGGTCTGGTTCCCACATCACAACCGCCTCCTCCATCCCCTCCTCTAGTGACAACCTTGGGGTGGAGGAGTGCGGAAATCTGAATGTGAAAAAATACAATATGCTTAAGACAAATACAGATACATCTCCTATCTGTACATCGAAAACTTTTCCCAAGTTTACACATATTGTTACGTAATTGGTTGTCTCTTTGTTGATAAGCCTTTTATTCTAATTTTAAATGTGCAATAGCAGAATAATTTTATGTGTAACAAATTATGATGCCAGACTGAAATGCTTGACTTCCTCCAACATTTGGTTTCACAATTTGTGATTTATCATCACGTAAGTCTGGCTGGATCATCTTGCCTGTACACTGTAGGGATTAAAAGACAATAGCCTTGGATAATAATTACTGCAATTTTCCTTGTTAGTCCTTTTTGCACAACAAAATAGAAAAACAAAAGACCTCTTTGTTCCTGTTTTACTTACATTTCTGCATCCCTTGCTAACTAAGTACAATGATGATTATTTGAATGATTGGTTTCACATAAATGAGAAAATAAATTGCATGACTGTCCCCTGCTAGTAGACCGTTTTAAGACAATGTTAATTCCAAAAGTGTTTTTTATAATATTATATTATTATCTCTCTGCTCGATGCTCCATATGCTCTGCAAATATTCTCTGCAGATAATATTACATAGGTAGGAGGTAATAATATATTTATGCGTTTAAGGAGATCCCCAATATATATTTTAAAAAACATTCCCACTTCAGTTATTCCCATTTCGATTAGGTATTCAATTTTGTCAAATGTTCCTAAAAGTTGCCCAATGAGCCAATAAATAATTACCAAATAAACAGTCCCCTGACGTCTCAGACACCACAAAACCAATTTTTTGGAAAAATCCTTCTTCTGTCATTTTTGTAGAAAGATTTGAGTCAATTTTTTCTTCACGGACTACTATTCGTACCATATATAGTCACTACCACTACAACGTTAAAATTACAGTTTTTCCGAGTTACTTAATTGGAATTTCGGGAACTTATTATAGATTAAGATTAGGTAATGAGGTAATAATTTTATAAATCCATACACCTACATTATGTTTTGTAATTGTAATGTGTGTTCCTATAAAGTGTAAGTAACACGTTATTGTGTTAGTGATAAATGCGTATGTTGTGCAAAGTTATGGACTATTTAACCTGAATAGTATGCATATATTATTGAAACATATTATTGTAATTATAACTGCAAAATATATTACTGAAATGGATGCGTAGACACAGTAGGATAAAAAATGTAGAACACAATTTTTGATAGCATACTATTTTGTATTGACAATTATTTGTACTCGCAAATCGCAAATCTCTGCAAATAAGAATAATATTATGTATCTTTAAAAGTATATTTTATGCATGATTCTCGGTACCATTTGGTTCCATACGCAGTTGACTATTGATTACATTATCGCTCTGCAAATAGAATCATTTTTGTTCAAATAGGTGTCCATTACTTATCTTGAAAATAGCTGTTTACAGCGCTAATGTTAATAATATTATTGTTTGTTTACTATCGTACGATGCCGGACATTGGAATGTGAATGGCCTAAACTTTCGTTTCATGTAGATATCTTTTATGCCAGTTGTTCTTCATTAAATTTACATTAATACTACATGGATAATGTACAAGTATGGTATTGTGAGACAAGAGTTATCGTAGAGATATAACTAACTTTGATAGATTACTTGCACAGTATATTTATATCAAATTGACTGCTGGTGCTGATGCTGCAAGTCCCGACTTAACTAACGCAATCTAAAGTAAGTGGGTTATGCGATGCTTGCCTCTTCTGCTACTATACTTACTCTGCTTGTTGTGACAATGAACAAAAACTTTTTGACAATAATATGACGATGACCCTAGATAGTATTTTGAGTACCTATACAGTTATGTACAGGGTATGACAAAATGCGATTTTTAATGAGCTGCATTGGAATTACTGCGTTTATTATATAATCGCATCGCAGTATAATTTTTTCCAATTGATAGAATGATGAGAAAGTATTCAAGTAATTAGGGGATTAAAAAAGCTTCTCATATTTTAAGACTATCTATCTTGTAAGACGACTTTGGTGCAACTAAGGTCGTAATATTGCATCTTTTAAGATTTTATATCAGGAATCCTACGAATATTACCTAGGGACTGACCAAGGACTGACCTAGAGAGGTACTATATTAATGTGTATCAATAATAAGCTTTGGAAAATGTGGATTGCTCGATTTATTCTCTTAGAAGTTCGAGTGTGATAAAACTATTTAAGTACGAGCATTACATGCGTTTCTTCAGAAGATTAGTTATAATAGTTAGTTGATGTCCCTAAAAATTAAATGGTGATTTTCACTATTTACACTTTGTAATTTGAACCTGACCTCTCTGGCCTAATAAATGATTTAAGTACTTCGTGAATAATATCTACTTAGGTTACATTATATACATTCTATCCTCAGTTCACTGCTGCATATCATAAAACGGACGAAATGGAATATGAATGGACTCCTTTTCACCAAGACCCAGTACAGTCAATAGGGAAAATGATTATATGATACTATTATTTGGCTTTTCCGATGTTACTTAATGTAGTATGATATCAGTTACACTACTATAGTTTTCAATGATAGTTGTGCACTTGAATGGATTACTCTAGTCTCTACGTACCAATTAAACTGTTATTTATGTATTAATAATAAGCCTCATTTAATTCCATTTCATTTCTGTCTTTTCATTCTATTGCTCCAGACCACATAGAGAAAATCATTACTCCCACGTTCCACTCATTCTTTTTGTCCACATAGTCAGCAGTTTTATTTTATTTAGAGCATGCATGAAGTGTTTTGAGAAACTATTTCTATAAAATGTGATTATTAATTATTTAAATTACTGATCGACTAAAATTGACCATGTAGAAAAATAGTAGCATTTAATTCCCCAGAATTTTTTACTATTGAGCCGTTGATGGATTTTGTGAATTTAATTTTCAGATAATTAGTTTTTATAAATCGCCAATATGAGTGGGTTGTGTTGTGCGTGTTCTTTAGTTGGGCAATTATGTCTAGCAGGTTTAGCCATATTTATACTTTTGAACCTGAAGTTGGTTTTAGCTGTTTTATATGTCCTTCCAAGAGATTTAAAGTAAGCATTCTGGTTAATAATTTTTATGTACTAATTTCCTCATATCACTCATAAAGCTCACAGACATTAAAGTCGAAATCAAGATTTTGTATTGAGTAATGCATACAAACAAAGGATTTGTATGCTGGTATTGTATACTTAATGTGTATCAGTAATTAATTACAATTTTTAGCACTTAATTGCATATGGAAATACTTGACTTTTATGACCTGTCCATTTATCAATATGTATGTGAACTTCTTTTATCTATAGGGGATTGTGGGGGTTGATAAAGGTCCAGATAACTCTTCTTTACA
>JABASI010004515.1:0-13937 GCA_019776505.1 Tomocerus nigrus | reverse complement strand
AACTGCAAAGCGGTTAAATAATAATGAAATAAATGTCTATAAAGAAGGAAGACTGTTATTAAAAAATTCCGAATCACTTACTACTTCGTCCTTTTCATTGCTGGTCAATATCTCAGAAGAAAAAAGGTCAATGCAAACGTCCCTAATATTGCGCAAGTTAGCCGTAAGGTATTTAAAGTTCTTTTGAATAATTTTTTTTGCCGGCAAATTATTCTTGACTTTTGATCCCGGCAGCTTATCCGTCGCACCTAAATACATGCGATAAATAAATATTTAATTTAATACATATAAACTAAGTATACCAATTAGCAAACGGGAGACGTAATATTTTTTATTGTGTTTTTATTTATATAGATATAGAACTGCCTTGTCTATAGTTTTTAATTAGGTGGGTACTTTCTACTATATAGAAATATTATTGTCTTATTCAGGAGCTCATGAAAAACATTACAAAATATGATCAAGTATGAAGTAATATTTTCAGGAGGACTATCATGATGTTCATGGGAGGTGAGATGAGGAAATACGAAACAAAGTCATCTTGACTATGCAATTTGTGCATTCCAGATCAGTAAATATTGAGTAAACATTAAGGTAGATATTTAAGTATTTTAAATGGAAGAAATGAATTTAAGCACTTTCTTGTGTTAATAACTAAAAAATTTGATCTTTCAGGAATCAGTGTAATTGTAAATAATCTTAAATGGATAAATAGGAAAATTAATATTTTTTACGTAAAATACGGAGGTATTCGTATATATTTGCATTAAAGTAAAATAGACTGCCTTCCGACAGTTCCGACTCAAAACAATTAATTTCTAGGCATCACACGCCCTCGGTAATATAAAATCAGATTTTTGATGAAAATTTTGGTAGATTAGGGTAAAAAATTTGGTGAAGCCTGTGGAAGCGCAATTCTAATACCTACATTGATTTAAATATACTCTCGAAATGCCCATTCAAGGCCCTCCTTAAGTGCCTTTGAATGTAGGCACTGTTGGCGTTGATTTCTACTCCATTAGCGACCGATGACGATGCATTTGGAACGCCAATTGTTTACTTTAAGATAACGTTTGACTTTAAGTAACTCATTAGATGAGATAATGAACAATGAAATTAACCTGATGGTACGCGGGATTCTTTTAATGCAGATTCGCTAGAATTAGAAGTTGCAAGTTCTTTCAAGATCTTTTCGGAAAGATGGTGCATAGTTTCATTATCCAATGTAGTGAGCAATAACGGAAGACAAGGTATTATCGGCTTCACTGCAATTTTGTCGTAAAAAAGTTGATTTTTTATATGTGGAAGTTTTTCAAGCATCTGAAAATTAAGAGACATTACAATAATTATAAATTCACCGTCAATGGTTTAATTAGTATCGTGAAATATTTAAAATTAACGAATATATAATCAAAAATCCTATGCTGCTTGTCGCTACATACTTAATAATATGGAACTAAAATTTATTGGTTAATTTTTATAATAAGATATTTATGTTTACAGACAGTGTGGATAGGAGCACAAAAGAGCAGTTGATTTAGAGTAGGTACCTATTCTCAGAATATTTCATTTACCTACTATGCTGTATACAATGAATGTGATTGAGTTTTGTTTTGATGCTAAAATTAACTGTGAAACACCGTTCGAAAGGAATCTTTGTATGAATTAAGTTTGTTCTAGATGCGTTCCGAACTGTAAAGGTTTTAGTAAATACGTCCTGTAAAGGTTTTAGTAAATTAATTTTTACTACGAATGAAAACTACAAAACGATGTTGTTCATTTATTTATGAGACAATGCTTTAGCAAAAATAAAATAATATATTATACCTAGGTACTAAAGCATTACTTTATGAACTATGGTTATACCAACTTACAATTTCATCGCTATCCATTTGTGTCAGATATCTATTCTGCATGAAAACGTTTACTAACGTCAGAAGGTTACTTGTCATGGCTATCAAATCTTCTCTGTTTCCGTCCAGAGCTTTTTTGAAATCTGTATTGGTCCATCCATTTTGTTCTGTTAGCTCCTCGTATTTCTTATAAATCGCCGGGTATTTAGTTCTGACCTCACTCATTTTTATAACACAGAATATAGTGTATGCAGAAAAAGGACAATACTCTTTTTTTCCAAAATAATTATAATAGTATTACGTTAATGGTTAACACTATCACATGTGATGGTTTTCAGACAATTAAGCGTTCCGCAGTAGGCTACGGTGGAACAAGAAAGCCTATAGATACAATCCCAAAATTAATTAATATACCTACTATATATGTACGCTGTACGCGAAGGGATAAAATACAAAGATAATAGATAAAATTAGACAATGCATTGCATAATGTCGATCACCCAATGTCAATGTCATCACCCCGACTTCAATAAACGTTTTATAAATAACAGAATTATTTGATTCCAGACACTTATATTTGTAATATACACAATATTGCCATTATTGTTTGTAAATAATATTATATGCTATAATATTATACATTGGATTTGGCAATAGACAAATACTTACACAAAGACAGGGTCGTCCCCATAAAATTCCTTTTACACCATTTAGGTTTAAAATAAAATCGCAAGAAACGCTAAACGTTTTTTTTAAATAACAGAATTATTTGATTCCAGACACTTATATTTGTAATATACACAATATTGCCATTAATGTTTATAAATAATATTATATGCTATAATATTATACATTGGATTTGGCAATAGACAAATACTTACACAAAGACAGGGTCGTCCCCATAAATTTCCTTTTACACCATTTAGGTTTAAACTAAAATCGCAGGAAATGCTAAACGTTTTTTTGATGGATTTTGAGGAGAGAGCTTGAGCTCCCCAGACCACATACAATCATACAATCCTGCCCCAGACAGGGATTATAAAATGTAGACAGTAAACTAAAGGTTTTAACTTTAATCAATGTATCTTTTCACTTCATGCAGATAAAAAGCAAAAAAGGTAAAAGGTAAAAAAGCATTGCTTTTTTAAAAAAGGTTGCTTTTTTCCTTTTTTCTAAAAAAGGCATGCCTTTTTCGTTCCCTGGTTTTAACTTTAATTAACGTATCTTTTCACTAAATAACATAGTTTCGAGGAGGTAATTAACACATGGCAACTTCCAAACATCCCATTGGTAAGTTTGGGATTCATAAAATGTGTGCACATATGTCAGCCGGATTTATGACACTAGTCCAAAATGACATCGAATGGCTATAGCCATTCCAATCACCTTAACCTAACCTAAAATAAACTGATTGGCTATATAGCCATTTCAGACATCCGGTGTCATTTTGGACTGGTGTCCTAAATGTGGCTGATACATACACTAACTAAAGCTTATATAAAAATTGCGAACTTTTTGGATGGTAAATCAGTATGTATTATGTATGTAGGTATTTATTAATTGAATATTGCATGCAGCGATTCAATACACGTTTCAGATTTAAATTCACATCAGATTGGCAATGTTAAGTGAGTTGAGGAATTTATGCATGACGACGGCACCGAAGCCTTTCACTAACATTATCCCTTACTCAATACAAATTACGGATTTACGGCTTACATTCAGTTTTCGGTAATGATAATATCGTTTAACTGTTTGGATGGTATAAAGATATGATACTTTGATTAATATTATATACATATTATATTATATATCTACGAGATATACTTTATGTTTATTATTGGTATATGCTGTATGATTTGTGAATATTTCTTATCATTTGCTATCGCTTTTTAACTTTTCCAGTGTAACAAATTGAGACTTTGGTCTGTCTGAACTGAACACGCACCTATTGTACTGCGTTTATTTCAAGGTTAATAGATTGTGAAAGTTTGGAGTTGGGACAAGTAACAAAACAATTTTTGTTAGCAACCAGCAAAAGGGAATCACTTCACGTCACGAGAAATATTGGAGTTTTGTGTGTTTTACCGAATTATCAATGACCATTAAAATTGGTAGGTACTGAAAACACGAGAACTAACTCCGCTTAAGTAAAATTAAAAACATTAACAAAAGTACAAAAACCTTATGTGGAATTCAGAGAAAGAATCGGAATTATGGAAATGAAATCCTGCCTGATTAATAATGTTCCGGACGGCCGGACCACATCAATGAAGTGCCTATAGCTATTTTGGGATGCAATAACTGATTTCGATGTAATTATGCTGATGATGAAAATGAAATGAAATTATACTATTTACTTCTTGCTTTAATATTCAAAACAACCTAGGTGCTCTTTGTTACATTCAAAATACCAGGAATATTGTATATAGGTAAGTCATATTTTATTAGCATATACCTCTGACCACTCCAGAAGAGACTTCTGTCTATAAACAGCAGGAGTAGCCAAGGGTATCACTATATATGTTATAAGATACCATAACTAATGGAGTTTTCAGCTTATTGTAAACAAAAATATGAAAAAATTCCGCTTGCATCTACATTATTGAAACACATTTTTTAGTTTTTTTTAATTGGTTCATCTATGAATATGAACACATGCGTCAGATATTTTTATCATTTACAGATTACATTTAGGTAGGTACTTTATATTGGTTGATCTACTTACATAGGTATGCTGCGTAAATATAAATAAAAATATAGTTAAGGTATATTATTATTAACAAAACAAGATTATGTAGTCGTAAAAATAAATTATCTTCAAGTTTAGATTGAAAATGGATAGAACGTCATTTCTTCTAGGTAATTATATAGTATAATAAAATATAAGTAAATAGCTTAAAACCTCATTGTTATAAGCAAATTATGATAAGGTGATGATATAACTTGTGTTTGTGTTAATATTGCGCAGGCAGGTAATCAGTGTAATGTACCTTTGAGTAAGTATATATATTGGAAATATTGGAATACAAAAAATACATATACTGATATACAACCATAAAGTATAGCGTTCTGCAAATATCATTTATACACAGAAAATTTAATCGGACTCTGTCAAACCTTTTATATTACGTTATCTCGAGATTAACAATAATAAAGGATAATTGCTTTCTCATAATGTCATAATGGCATAATGCCTTTTTTGTGTTCCCTGCATGAGATAACGTATACATTAAAGTATCAAGAGCTTCATAGTTTAAATTATAATTAAATTGGTTTACTTATTGAAGGGCATAATTTTATAACAATATGATAAGCAATATAGGGATATAATTATCCTAGGTAATTGGGTTAATATTTTATTTGTGGAACAAGCAGTAATTTCTATACAAATAAGCTCCTTACATTCTTAATTTCTCAATATTTCATGAACTTATATCAGCAATATGGACAATAAACACAAACTTGAAAGAAATTTAGATTACATAATACAGCACACATCAAATGTGCCACGATTCCTGTCTCTACTCGTTCAAAATGGAGTAATTGACGCTTCGAAGAAAAAAGAGCTGGTAACTTATACTTATACCCCATTTTCATTTATTCTTTTATAAAATTGATATTACATGATATGATTGTTTTTGTTTTCATAGGAAGCAATCGTCATGTACGATGAGCGACTTCAAACTTTATTTCTAACTCTAGCATCGAAATATTCTGCTGCGGAACGTGAAATTTTGAAACTCCTGAGAAGAACTGGCAATTCTCATGTAGCAGATAAACTTGATGGAAAATCAACTTTGAAAAGTATTAAATCGATAGCTGCCTTGCAAGTATATCAGGATTACAAGAATAAAAACTCTGCAAAAATTCCAGTTAGACGAACGTTTTTTGTCGTTCAAGAAGGAGAAGCAGATAACTACGAAAAGTTTGAAAATGTCATTGCAGACATTGGACCAGAGCTGGAGGTCCTATCCCTAAAGTTTGTGGAAGCAATGCCACAGCATCTTTTGAAAACAATCGAATTGTGTGACAATCTCAATATCATCAAATTCCACAATGTCAAGATGGCTGGCCTATTTTCAAAGAAAGTCGAACTCAAATCTTTGCTAGAATTTTCGTATTATGATGACTTTGATTTAAATGGCATCCAGGGAATGAAAGTTGACGAACGGCTTCAATTTCTACAACAGTTACTCTTTTTCGTCCCAAAAAGCAAAATGTTGGAAATGGAAGAATTACAAGTGAGAATTACCGTCTGTATTTGTAATCACGATTACGTACTAGTGTCAGAATATGAAAACAAAAATCCGTTTCAGCTATTTAACAGTAGAAGAGAAAGTATTTCTGTTATTGAACAAGCCTTTGCCGATATTGATTTTTGAATATTAACAATTAATAGCCATAATTAGCTTTGACATTGACAATTGACACTATTACACTGTACCTACTATGTACTACTATAGTTTGCAGACATAATATTACTATGACATGTTGCATAATTAATTAAGCATAATATAATGATGTTGCCTCTGTATTTACAAGTTACAATTAGATTTTGAATTCGATGGTGGGTGGTACTCCGTCTGTTCTGTATGCGTATACAACGTGCAAACAAAAACTTTTAACGGGAATAAATGGAAATTTTTGCTTTAACAACTTTAAGTGGAAATCCATGAGTGTTTAGTTTGTTTTTATAAAACAATAATAAATTACATTAGCACCAATAAAATCGGCTTTTTTATTTAAATACGTCAATGCAAGTACATCTTAATTATAATCAACAATTTCTCAATGTCTGCCTGTATACCTACCTTGCTACCTTTATAAATATTTGAATCAGTAGGTTACATTATTTATTATACTACATAGCTTGAAAAATAAATTAAATAGTTCATTGGTTTATCGCCCTTCCTTCTCCTTCCATGCAAAAATCAACAAACCAAGTCAAAAGATATTAGGTGAATATGGCAAGTAAGTACCTATTTTAATGTCTATGAGAATTAGTAAGTCTCTATTTGATCCAAGAAGTTGAAATTAAAATCATCTTGTCAATTATACCTGCACTCGATCCCCTGTTTCCAGAGTCACTCTCACTACGGTTGCTATCACTTTTCATTTCCTTCACAATTGCAGGCACGTTCCCGCCACCTATGTCAATAAATATGCAACATTTAACCAATCTTATCAATGGATTATTTTTTTAAATACGACCACAATAGATATCATATAGAATATTTTTTTCAAACCAAAGTAAAAAATTTTACCTTCTATTTCACCTCGACCTGCATTCATAGTCATATATAAAACAATACAAATATTAATATATTTTGAAAATGGATACTTATGAAACATTCATATGTACATCATGGATGATTTTCGTAGGTTTTACCTCCACCGCTACCACCTAAAATATGGGATTTAGTAATTGAATAATTTTTTAAAAGTTATTTTTATTGCTTGATTTAATAATACACTGTTTAAAATGTACCTCCTCTTGGTCCAGTGCCACCTCTTCCTAAAAATTAATTAGATGAAGAATTATATTGTGTTATATGAGTGCTAAATAATTTTAAGTGTTCATTAACCTCCTCTACCGCGTTCCCCTCCTAGAAAAATTAAAGATGAATTCAAAGCCAGTAATATATGGCAATAATGCAATTTAATTAAATCTTTATACAATATTTAAGTTGATAGATAATTTAATTACCACCTCCTCCTCTTTTAGGAAATAAAGAAACTATAAAAACAAATCCCCGTTTATTTTCGTTAAATAGTAATTTCAAAAAAAAAATGTTTAAAAAATTTACAGAATGACTTATTTCCTCTTTCTCCTTCTGGAGCACTCATTTCTATTTCTATTATATTATTATGGTCTTATGGTCCTAGGTAGGTAGCTTATTGAATCTAAAACACTGATCTCAAAGGAAATATATTTTATTAGATTAGAGAAGCAAGTGAATACTCAAATATAGTAGGTATGTATGTTTACAGTACAGAAACCATTAATTGTGATAAGGATAAAATACACTCGTTCGTTTATATTGACACCTTGTTTGTCAAATATATAAGGTAATTATTGAAATGCATTAAAGTGCGACTTGATAAGAGCAATCACAATTCAGAATTCACAATCACGTAATAGTACACCAACCGCACCGAAAAGGAGGCCCAATTTTATTTGATAAGCATGCGGACCAAATTATGATGATGCCAGTTAAAATCATCTTAAAATGAAGGTTGTATGTAATCATTTTTTGATAAAGATACCTAATAATATTCAACCTTCCTAATAACGATTCAATTGAATTAAGTTTAGCTTATTTTTTCTATTTCCGATTGAAACATCGTTGGGGGATCCCAATTGGCTTTTTATTTTATTGAAACTTTTTGTATTTGAGAAACGCAAAATCGGGAACTGTCATTTAAGACGAGTTTATTGATTTTCTATTTTATCAAATGACAATTTTAGGGAATTCAAAAGTTTGGGTTTTATGTTTGGTAGAGAACCTGAGATATATTTATATTTACTCACTACTATAATTACATAATATTATGTAACATGCGTATACACATGTAGCCTATAGTGATGTACAGGAATCAGATATGAACTTATCAATTTGTTAAAGGCAAAACATAAAAAATATTTTTAGTATATCAAATTATCAACTGCCATTCAAACACGGACCATCAGACAAAAGGTCAAAATCTTATTTCAGGGAGTATTCGCAGGTTTTGCTCGACCACAATACGAGACTTCAACTTGTAGAAAACAGCATTTTGTTAGTTAGTTAGCTCACAATAAACTCTCAGCGTTTGGACTCTCCCTGCTGTTCTGTTCTGTTATAAGGGGTAAGTACATCACTATGGGCTAGAGATGCACTTTGGGCGCAGACCACCATAAATCGGGTCTATTGCCAGGTAGACTGGTAGACCCCTCCCTGCTGTGTTTTGTTTCAAATAAATGGCTTGCGACTTGCGACCCTTACTATACTACTAGTAGTAATTACTAGGTCACTAACAAACGATAGCCATGTTACCCACGTGGATACGTAAACATTTTGGAAGCTTATTATTATTTGACAAAAAATACTCAAATTTTTCACGCTTCGCGCAAATATGTATGTTATTTATTTCTATATAAAATCTCAGCCCCTTCCGAAACTCGGTTCTGTATACGCCTATGATATTTAAGTAACTTTGGGTGTAAGAAACCAATGATCCGATGCATGGCATAAATCATTTCTCTACATAAACATTTATGATTTCTCAAAGGTTGCCAATTATTTATTTACCAATAATAACTTGAAAGAATCTTTTTACTACACTTTGCATATATCATTAAAGAATATATTGAGCAACTTATTTTAACTTGATATGCTACACAATCATATTATTATTATTTGATATTATTGGTTCATAGGAAAGGAAGTAATTAAATTATACATAATTTATAGTCAAAGTTAGTATGCACTATTGTACGTATAATATGCATAGAATAGATATAGACCGTACAGTAGTAGTGTACCCTGAGAGTACAGTATACCTATATAGTAACCTATATACCTACAGATCTGTTTCATATTGCAATACAGTACCTACTACTAACTACCTTCAATAAATCCACAGGAGATCCATCCAGAGAAAATAGGCCGCAAAGTACAATCAGAATTAATACAGAGGTCAACAGAGGTTGTTGTTGCACGATTTTATTTATCGGCTTTATTTATCGGTTGACATTGTTTTCTTATATAAAGGTTCATCATAAGATGACTCTATAGACACAGTCATGTTATGTCATGTTATTTAGGCCGTACCTTATCATCTGTACTCTGTACTGGATCATGTAATCAGTAATCCTATATGTTATTATCCTTTGTCTCATGCCTTAACGTTTGAATCGCGTTTGATAGCTTTCGAGAGATTTTATGTATGACTATATGAAATCAGGATTAATGAAACACTGCACAAAAGATAAAGCCTTTATGTAATACCGAAGCTTAAGAAATGAATATTATGTGCATTAATCCACCCCCGTCCAGTTTGGATTAGGTTAGGATTACCCAAGTAAATAGGTGATCCTAATTGAAATAATATAATTCAGACTCTCATAGCAGTAAATACACACCCACGCACGCCAAGGAAGCAGAAGCACCACACAATCACACAATATCTCCAATCAAAGAGTGATATTATAAATAGTATCTGTACATGAATGCCGGATGAGATGAGATTACGAGATGTTTTAGGTAAAAAATAAAGCTTGGCAGGCAGATGTATGGGTATATGTCGGAGTAATACTGTAATCCTTATGATAAGATGTTTATCCGCAGATTTCAGATAACCAAAATACAAATTATTTTAATACCTTGTGCATTTCATTCCATACGTTATTAATTATTCACATAACAAAATTTTATATTGACCAGTTCAATTGACATATAGAATATCTTAAAATTTAAAATGTCCGTAAAAATAGTTTTCGGTGTTGTTTCTATTACCGGAATCGTAATTGTTGCCGTTGCGGCAATAGTAGGATGGGCTGTTCTTCCAAATGTGATTGATAAGAAAATTGAAGAGGTAACATAATTAAGTCTTGGTATAATATAAAACATTTAAACTTAGACATTTGAAATAATATATTATGTCATTAACGTATGCATCAACAATAAAGATTCTCTTCTCGCAAATACTCTCGGTTTTCGTCGATCATTTCCTAAAGTATTTAGATCGTGGATGCTAAAGTATATAGTACAGAATACTATGCCTAAAATTTAGTAGGATGATTGTAATACAAATTCAAAAATATGAATATTTTTGGGCTTTTTTTGCTAGGAAACGAGACTGAGTGAAGGATCAGAAACTTGGGATAAATGGAGTAATATAACATTGCCGATACAATTGAAATTTTATGTCTTCCATGTCACAAATGCTGAAGGAGTTGAATCACGAGGAGAATCTCCTGTGCTACAAGAATTTGGTCCTTATGTTTATGAGTAAAATTTCAATCCATTCAGTTGACATAGTATTATAAGATAATACCTAGTCATAAATAATTTCAATCTCAGTCATCCATAGATAATGCTTATAGTTTTTGCTTCTTTGATGTATGTAATTACCTAATTACTAAAATAATTACCATAATTGATGTACCTATTGTAATTTGTAAAATGTCTAATACAAAATGCATTGTCTGTGCATATTTAATAGAAATGACAAATACTATTCAGACTTCAGACTTAGGGTGACAACGATTGATCTTTAACTCGGAGCATTTCTCAAAATGAGACAAACTAAAAATAAAAATATATTTTAATTGCCAGTATGCATTGATAGATACTAAAAGTAATACGCAATTTTTAATAATTTTAACAGTGAAAAAAGAGTCAAATGGGATTTCGAAGAAAAAGCCGACACCATATTTTATCGTCAAAATATTACATATACTTTTAACGAAGAAGAATCATTCGGACCTGATTCCGACACATATGATGTCATAAATGTAGCATTCCTGGTAAATAAGCCTTTGGTTAAAATCTCCCTATAAGTAACAGAATTTTATTCTAAAGAATCCATTTCCTTGCATTGATTATTTACATTTATGACAGTAGTTTTCATTACTGATTGTTGATTACTGTGATTACTGACTTTAGTCTGTAGTAAACGGAGTGGCTAACCACCCAGACTTCGGCATTGCTCTTCCGGGTCTTGCACAATGGCTATACGAAAATGGTGAGAGGGTGATTTTAAGGGGTGTCAGCGTCAGAAATTTGACTTTTGATGGCTACGACGTGACTACGTACACAGAAAACGAGTTGATTGTACGTTTTCTAACAAAAGAATTCGAGGGCGGTAGATTTGGACTGTACAAAGGGGTAAAAGTCTTTCATAAACGTTCTTTTTGATATTAATTCTTTGCCAATAATCTGTGTCGGAGTTCTGAAATTACTTTGCGGTGCGAATTAGAAAAATAATACTGATGATGGACTATATCAAATCAACTCGGGAAAATCATCGTCAGCTAATTTTGGTGAAATAATTGAGTGGGATCACCAACCGTATCTAAGACATTGGAACCGGACTGGGGAAACGCGGATAAACCTATGTAATAAAATAAATGGCTCTGACGGAAGCATTTTCCCACCGTTTGTTACAACTGTATGTAAAACTTGTTACAAATTATATATAATTGATATTTGTAAAGTATCTATGCATATTAATTTGTAGAATATGAACTTTAATTACACAGGATCGAGTTTTAAGGGTTTTTGTGGTTGACATGTGTCGGTCATTGTATTTGGAGTACATTGGTGAAAGTGAAGTCAGAGGAATAGATGGCTACGTCTTTTCTACACCACCTCAAGTGCTTGAAGATCCACGAACAAATGAGTGGAATCGCTGTTTCTGTTTAAAGGAAAATATAACTGATTGTGAGAACAGTGGGGTATTGGATGTGGGCAGCTGCAGAAATGGTAATTAGTAATTTTAACCCAACTAATTAGCCTGCTTAGGGATGCAAAGCAATCCAATTTTTTAAGCTTTACCAAACTGCGATGTAATTTGTGTCAAACCATTTCCACATGGATCTTCATAGATTATTGATGTCATATTTCAATTGCTTATGATGATATTTTTATAGTTAATGCATCTGTGTATACAAAAACCTAATACCTTATATATACAGATATCTGACTAATATTATAATACTAGGATTCAATTGATAAGCAAAGGAAAAATATTTAAAATGACATTGGATTAGTAAATGATAAAGAAATTATATCATTAACTGATGGCATGAAATAGAGAGTGAAATAGAGTATATGATATATGAGTAATGAAATCTCACCTTAAAATATTTTAACCCCTAAATTATGTCCATTTTGTTGCAATTATTATCCATAAGTGCAACAATTAAACTATAGATTTATTTAATATACATATTTAATACCTAATTATTTGTTATAATTTACTGTGTATATATAGGGGCTCCAATATTTATGTCGACACCTCATTTCCTTGGTGGGAATCCAAAGTATCAGAATGATTCAGGTCTTATACCAGATATCGATCGGCACAGAACTATCATGATTCTAGAACCTGTATGAAACTTTTCACTAATCAAATTATTGCCTTGTGGCTCAGGTAATTAGTTTGAGTTGTAATTCAAGCATTACGTATACAGTCATGTTTTTGTTACGCTTTAGAATTCCGGTGTCCTTTTGCAAGCAAGAAAAAGATTACAAGTCAACATAAGGCTACGACAATATAATACAACGGAAACATTTGCTAATGTTCCAGAACTTATATTTCCAATTATATGGGTGGAAGAGGTAACATTTTTAGAAAACACAATTCTTGTAAAATATAATTACAAGGTGTTTGTTGCTATTTGCTATTCAATGAATGCAATTATTTCGTATCAATCTGGAACAATCTTTAACATAATTTACAGACGGTTGACTATGATGCTGAAAGTGCTGAAGATCTGGAAAATAAATTGCTAAAGCCACTTAAAACAGTGAATATTGCCAGGTGGTCCGTACTTGGCGTTGGCATTTTCTTTGCAGTTTTCGGAGCCCTGATATTCTTGGTGAAAAAATGAGCATTTATTTATTTTGTAACTTTTATTAGGTGAAAGCATGGCGCAAGTGAACTAGAGCATTAATAGCTATCGATAGCTATGTAATTACTATATAATCATAGGTACCTTCTTATTATATATTTTAACCATCCAATGTCCAATAAGACAAACACTATATATTATTATTTTCCCATCACCTATCACACAATATTTCTAAATCATTTTTTCTTGGTTGTACTCATGAATATTTGAGGAATAAATTGACACTTAAATAGTTAGAACACTTTTTTCATATTTTATTTCAATTTTAGTGCCTGTTGGAAGAACAAATTTATATTCTTGCTATGACAGTAACAATAAGAATTACAATAAATTCGGATGCTTAAAAATAAGACAATTATTATATGATAAAGCAAAATTAATGACAAACGAAGGAATAACATTCAACGTAATAGTAGAAATGGGTAAGAGGTTTTCATCGTATCGAGAGTTATGCCACATTG
>JABASI010004514.1:0-13939 GCA_019776505.1 Tomocerus nigrus | reverse complement strand
AATGCCATATACTATACTTACACTATAATTTAGCTTTTATAATTCGAATGCCAAATCGAACACTAAATATTAATGACACCAACATCCTAATTAGGATGCTGGTATTATTTTTTCTCCTTAACGACGTTTTAGCAATCCCAATGTGCAATATCCAATTATATGTATACGGACAGCAAAATGGATGAAGCTTACTTACCAATCAGTGTATCTATGCGTCGTCAACGTTGCCAGCAAAAGAAAGCGAAATTCCTATAAATAAATAATAAGGAATTTCTTAACAAATTAAAGGGGGAACCATATTCTTCAGTTATTTCAAGAGATCTAGCTTCTTCCACGAGTTTTCAAAGGCAACTAACTTATTTTTACAATACACTCTCCTTTTATGCAATTTTTCAGAACACAATTATTGCGCATGCGAGCTTGACGTTCACAATTTCCAATGCCTACCATCTAATTGATGTTATACATATACTCAAAATGTAGCAAATACCCATAATGCATAATCTATACACACTATGCATAATTTTGTACGCATGATGTCTAACATATACCCACAATATCCAATATACCAACAATGTCTAACATGTACCCACCACAGGGTCTAACATATATCCACAATATCTAACATATACCCACAATGTGCAGTCTACATTTACAATGTACAATCTATACTAGCAATGTATAATCTATACTTACAATGTATATTCTATACTCATATTGTTTAATCTATGCTCGCAATATATAATCTATCCTCATAATGTATAATCCTTTTGTAATGTCATAATCCTAATGTATAGTCATGTTCAGAGAACCAGGTTTATTCCAGGAACGTTTCAATTTTTTTGAGCCTGATTTTATATTTTCTTATGCCAAAAGGAACAACAAATAATATGTATTGTGGCAAATTATTTATGTTGATTGGAATCAAAGATATTGAATGAGATTATTTACTAACCGTACAATTAAATACTAACGTTTAATTTCGAAATTATTACTAATGCTATAAAAAATTAATGTCCTGTCTTGGAATAAATTATTGGCAGTAAATATTTGGAAAATAATGTTATTGTTTGCAATATATACTACCATTTATTTTGGAATTTAAAATGAATGCTAAACAGAACATTTAATGTTCTGTTCAGGATAACAATAATTATTACCATTTAATTTTCAGACAAATGTCTGCCAATAAAATCAAACGCCCTATTTTCAAATGTTAATATTATAATTTCAATAAAAATTAGTTACCTTTATCGATTTTCTCGAAAAAAAGTCCCGGTTCCAGTAGTCCTGAGAAATTAGAAATCCTAAAGGAAAGGTGTTACACGTTCATAGGTCCGATGAAGACTGAAGTTTGAAGACAAATAACCCAAGGCTTTATACTACTCACTAAACGTAAAGAAATTTCATTCAAGTCGTGCACATGTGCAGCAGACGTGAACCCGTAATATAACGAATTTCCATAGCTACCACATGTATTACCAAACAATGTTATAGTATTTATGCAGAGCCGCCCGATGCGCGGTGTTACGCTACACCCTAGTTTAATCTAGACTTTATTAATATCTATAAAAATACGCTAAAATCTCAATTTACCCCAGATCCTCCCTGGGGGGTGGGGAGGTTGGAACGTGACCTCCAGGTCATGTCCGGTTGACAGGTGATGGCACATTGGGGGTCATGTCTAAATATTCCGAGATATAGGGATGTGACGGGACTTTTTGGTGTCTGTGTCTGGTTACAAATGTAAACATCTTAGTCATTATATGTCGGATGCTTTGGAACGGCTTTTGACGGTTTTGTGAAGCAAAGTTGTGGGTTAGCCTCATATACTTATAGCGCTGTGAAAATATCTTATTTCATGATTCGGAATAAAATCCTAAATAATTGACTAAGATTAAGATACTAGCTAGATCCATATTTATTGCAATGTTTGTCAAAGAATAATATTATTATAGTAGACGTCTGCGGCACCTGGCCATCATGTGGATTCTCTGTATCACGTGACCCTCCTGAGTGATACAGTACTAACTATAGCACACAGTGTATTGCGCTTTCCTTACCATCTACTGTACAACTAATGTCTACTATCTACTGTACTGCACTGGCAAAGTGTCTACTCAACAACATGATGAGCAATCCTCCGAATTCTCAAAACCAACCAGTTCCCTATTGACGGGTCCTAAATTGAGTCATAAAATACTACTAGCGCTATTCATACATTCATACTTGATCGGTGAAGTCTAGCAAGTTTCCACAAACGGCCTCCATGAATGGTAGCTCCGTTTCTAGTATACTTTTATTTCTATGGTGCAATGCCACGTGGTGCATCAATAAATGGAACTGTGTACGGCAGTTAATCAGTGATTGCGTCATGCATCTATTATGCAAAAACAGCAAAATCACAATTGCAATAGGCAATGAATTTATTTCAAATGAATAATTTACTCATCAAATTAACAGCTTGTAATTATTAAAGCCGCTAACAACTTAAGTTGGGAGACCTCTATGCAGTCTTTTCATGTCTTAAATTACTGTATATGAGTAACTTTGATAAGATTGAAGCCTTAAAACCCATTTAATTATACCCAATTAATTTTAAAAGAAGCGGCTTTAAAACTAATTCACTATTTTTATTAGTGCCACTGCAGCTAACAGCTTTCATATGTTTTGATAAGGTGTTGTGTGATGCCAATTAATTCTATTATTTTCTAGATTAGTCATGCCTTGAATATCTTTTAAGACCACTTAAAGGATTCAATCCCCACTCTAATTAATTTCCAAAATAATGTGGACATTATTAACTATTAGTTGATTAAATTAATTCCTGGATTAAGGCCACCAATATTAATGGTAGCCATGAGACCTTTCCCCATTTTCTCTATATAACCCTCACGTCAGGGTATCCACTAGAGTCCACAAGAATTCCTACTAATTTGATCCCATCAGACAATAAAACTTTGGAGTTTCAACACGCTCATCAGCTTTTATATTTAAAATGTGAATGAATTTCACGCCATACCGTAATGACCGGTCCACACAAAACATGAACATTGTTCACTGCTCTACCAGTTTGGAAAAGTGGTATGTCGCAATTTTCTGACAAAAAATTCAAAATTAATACTGGTCAATTGATTGATAACCATTGTTACAGCCGATTTGACGAAACCTCCAAAAACAATCGGTCTAATTAAATCTCATAACGGTAACGACGCTATCTTCCTGACCTAAGCTCGAGATCTATTGTCGCTCTGACTACGCGACCAGTTGGATAGAGCAAATGAATGAATGAAAGCAAAATTCTCCGATAAACTTCTAGAAGAACCAACCTTAACTACAGCCGAGCTAATAATTTTTTCAAAGTAATCAACGTGAAATTAATGGAGTGAGCAAAACCTCTTTCTTCATTTACACAATCACTAATACTTTATTTCAATCAAAGATTTCGTACAAAAAACAAAACAGCAAGATATCAGTCAGCAAAACTTAATCTAGGTATCAATCACCACTAGATCACAACAAAACTATTTTACAACTCAAATAGCAAAAAATCAAAATTCAATCAATCCAATATTTTTCGAAATTTTGACTTTTTTTAAAATTTTCTCCTGAGGTGTTGTTTGGTGTAAATCCGGTGTTATCTCACTTTCCCCCAAAAAAATTTGTAGCGGCGAAATAATTAGAAATTTTTGCATATGAGAAGTCATTTTTGTTACACACTGTAGGTAATTGTAGTTTAATAATAGCTTAAGTGTACATACATATAGATAATAGTAATGAAAGTAGTAGTGATAATAGCTAGACAAAGCATGATACTCTTACTTACTATAGTATGACAATGTGAGGAAAGGGACGTTATCGCAACTTCGGTTGAACCTTATAAATATAACTTTGAAGACATCATAACAAAAAATTGTAAAAATCCGACTCTTGCAGCGTCTTCTAAAAATAAAACTAACTTTTTCGAGTCATAAAAACACGCAAAGTAAACTTTCAGGGCTCAATGAAATTTTGCACCATCAATTTAAAGAAGATCAAAGAGTTAGAATTTTTTGACAAAGAGAAAATACTACTAGTATTGATGTCCAAAGATTTTGGAAATATAATTTAAAACGTTTTCGAAGGAATTTTTTTTATGTCAATAAAGTCATAATGGATACAATTTGCGAGAAAACAAATAGGTACAATTTGCAAACGTTAAAATTATCACTTTATCAAATTTTCATTGTAAGTCAGTTGTAAGTTATGCAACGGATATATTAATATACTGATACTATGCAATTGGAAGAAATTCTTCAATTCCCCAAATCAGAACCAAGAAATACAAATCGTCAGTGACGGAATAGGAGAAAATCCGCCATATAGACCGATACTAATGAGCGCAATGTTATTCACGAAGAAAAATTGTCAGCTGAATTAAAAAAAGAGAAAACCGCCAAGGCGGCTTCCAANATATTGACTGATACTAATGAACGCAATGTAATTCAAGATAAAAAATCGGCAGCTGAAGGAAAAACAGAGAAAACCGCCAAGGCGGCTTCCAAAGTAATGCGTAGCAACTCCGAAAAAGGGAAATTGGAAGAAACGAGATAGACGACTAAAATTATAATGTTTTAGATTTCCTCGCAAATTGACCCCAGCACTAGGGTCAATTTTACTTTCACAAAATATTTTTTAAGTTTAGATTTTGATTCAAAAATCATATTTAAAAATAGGCAAAGTTTGCACAAGTATTAGTTTACAAGTTTGCACTTTGAACTTTTTTTGGGTATGTACAATTCTTAAATAAAGTCCTAAATAAATGTTGCCACCCAAAAAAGTTAAAATTCCGAAAGAATTTTTGCCATCCAAAAAAAGTTCAAAGTCCTATATATTCATTACATTTAAAAATTGAAATCAATTTATTTCTGTCTGCAATTTTTTAAAATTGTACAAACGAAAAGTTCTCAAATTGTACCCTCTCTCCCCTATAGACTAGAATAGAATCAGTGTTCGTTTACCACTTTTGACGGTTTTTTACCATCACAGTGGTAAAAATGCACTTAATGGTAAAAATGCACTTAATGGTAAAAATGGTAAAAAATAGCCTCATTTAAATTTCGTGCAGAATCACGACGAAAAAATGCGCTATAAGTACATTGAAATATCGGTTGGGTCCACTTTTGATGGTTTTTTACCATCACAGTATTCACAGTGGTAAAAATGCACTTAATGGTAAAAATGCATTTAATGGTAAAAATGGTAAAAAATAGACTCATTTAAATTTCGTGCAGAATCACGACGAAAAAATGCGCTATAAGTACATTGAAATATCGGTTGGGGTTCGGATAAGGGGACCAAAATGTTAAAGTCCAGCTTTTTGTGGCAACACTCGAATATTTTCTGTTCGGGTGACAACATTTTCTTCGGACTTATAAAACTATTTTGAATGGAAATATTTCCGAGTGGCAACATTTATTTCAAACTTGGAACTTTTTTGGATGGCAACAATTTTTTCCGACTGAACTTTTTTGGGTGGCAACATTTATTTAGCGAACTTTTTTTGGGTGGGTACAATTCTTAAATAAAGTCCTAAATAAATGTTGCCACCCAAAAAAGTTAAAATTCCGAAAGAATTGTTGCCACCCTAAAAAAGTTCAAAGTCCGAAATAAATGTTGCCACTCGGAAATATTTCCACTCAAAAAAGTTTCTAAGTCCAAAGGAAATGTTGCCACCCGAACATGAAAATATTCGTGTGTTGCCACAAAAAGCTGGACTTTGACATTTTGGTCCCCTTATCCGAACTCCAACCGAAATATCGTATCAGCAAGTACTTGTTATTGCAAATTGGCCATTTAACTTCATGTGTCAAGTAATAATGGTACCAACTGAGGAAGGCAAAAGCCCTCATTTATGAACTAAATAGTGAACTATACAATTAACATTAAAACTACTGTTAAAATTATTAAATTTCAGCTGGATGGAGGTTCCACACGAATAAAGGTTTTTTAGCCAACAGTTTTTACTATTTGAGTTATGATTCAACAATAAATATAATTAATTCGTAACGCTTCGAAGAAAATACATAAAAAAATAAAATTGGGATTTTGTTTTCATTATTGGACTTCATTTTTGGAATAATGAATGACATGAATTTAAATAGCCAATTTGTAATCAAAATTACCGGCTGATATATTATATTTCAATACTTAGCGACTATTTTTATTTTCGATTCTGTACGAAAATTAAATAGGACTATTTTTTACCATTTCTTAACACCAATTTTTAGGTGGGTTAAATACCATTAAAAACCACTTACCACTGGTAAATGGTATTTTGTACACTGAATACAACACAGAATACGTATACTTATTTAATTGACAAAATATTCCGCCTTTTGCAGTCATAAAATGAATGGAATTTATTACGCTCCTTTGTTACTTCGTAAATCCAAGTCGTGCAGTTCGCGCTACAAGAGCCGAAATACACATTCTCGCAGTTTTTAGAATATTTGCCATTATATGCCATTATATGTCATATGTCAGTGGCATATTATATATATGTCATGACGGTATTTACCAATATATGCCAATTATGTGCCACTCGAATATATGCCACTTGCCAACTCTGATATGTATATAGTATATATCTCCTAATTCTGGGCTGCAATATTCCTCATTGTCATTGAATTGACACTAAATCATAGCATAAATTAATTTTAAATATTTTGTTATTTATACATTTGGTCATAGTCATTTAATACTGCATATTGATACTACATACATACATTCTACATATTGATGACATGAAAGCACAGGGATAGGTAGGTCTTGATAAGATACTTATGTTAAATGAAAGAGGTTTATTTATTAAAGCCTAGGATTAAAATATTTAAAACTGAGTTAGAAAATAAGATAAGAACATGACATGATGTAATTGACATTTGAAGACACTAATAAGAAATAAATTACCAAGTAGTAATAAATTATTTCTACCGAATTATTTTCTACCATTAGTTTATTTGTTCTGGTTGCACTCATGAGAACTCGATACAATAAAATGGTACAAGAAAGAAAATAAAAATGTGGGTTTAAAAGTATTTGTGATATAGTTACGGGGTTTAAGTTGATATTTCTCTCTCAGCCGTCATCATCAGAAAGGTTAGACTGATGTTTGGAGTCGTATGTGCAACACCTTTCTGAACTGTGGTCACTCTCAGCCGGTTCACTGTCTTGTTCTTCGCTAGTATTATCAGCGGAATCCTCGCTTTCAGTGGAAGTGGGTTTTTTAATAGATGGTATTTCAGTTGAATATTCGTCTTCTTCAGTTGAAGTACCATTATAATACTGGACAGGTTCAGAATAAGTCTCATCATTTTCAGCGTCACTGTCCTCAGGTCTGGGGCGTTTCTTACTGTAATATTTTGTGCATTCCTTAAATTCAAGTGCCAATTGTCTCCACTTTCGAAGAAAATACATGAGAATCATATTCGTCCATAATAGTCTGCGAATGGGGGTACAGATTGTTCAGTTCCCTATACAAAACAAAAGTATTTACAATAAAATATCAAATATGTCAAAAAAATTTCATAGATTATATCCACCCAATATAAATACTTAAATTAATTTTTTATTTTAATTTTTATCATTCCGATAAAAAACGAAGAATCACTTCGGGCACTCTACTTAACATCAACAGTAAACACCCTTGTGCCTAAATCAATATATTAATATCCACTAACCTACCCACCATGACTAGCACAATATTTTAATTATAATAAATAACACTTATTTTCAACTTTCCCATTTTCCACTATGGCAAATCGATTTGGGTCAACACTCAGTTCTTAATTGTATTTAACTATCGACATTGCCTATACAATATTACCTCCATGCTTAAAAATTTCTTAAGATGTAATATTTATGCAGTTTAAGTATTTCAGATTCAGTATTAAAAATATTAAACACTAAAAATACCAACCACAAGAAATCAGGAACCTCTAAGCTTTCAATTTCCTCTTCAGTTAAAGGAGGGTTCGTTTTAGCACGAGCCTGTAGTGCTTCCCACAAGCGAACAGAATGATCCGAAAATATCTGATACACATGCTTTAAAAATAATAGAAACATTATTTCAAAACGTGATATCAAAAAATATTATATATTCTCCATATTAGGTAATATAACAATAACTTCAATGTTGCAATTGAAGAAAAAATTTAAATAATAATATAAGCAACTAAGCAAGCGAATTGTACCACCTAAAGAGAATAACAAAAATGTAAAATTCAGAGGTTCTCCTTAATCCCTACTAATGTTACTTACCAAATTGCGTTGCTTGTCTAGTAAACTGCTCTCATAAAAACAAGTGTGTTTTTCAGTTATATCCCACAATCTCCTTTTAATTTCCACAATCTGTTCTAGCAATCGGTCCCAATTATTATTAATGACCTCAGTAGCATCAGATGTAGTGGTTATAGCAGTGACAAATTTTTCTATCTGAGCGTCCAAAGGTTTTCCTTTTTTGAGGTACGCATTTTTCTAACCGGACAAATAAAAGAATTAATAATTTAAATATACCATTAAACAATATAATCATACGGAAACAAGTAAATTGGCGGAAAAATAGATATAACATCAGTGTAGTATAATATAAACTACAAACTTACAAAACCAAAGAAATGCTTGTGGAACCAATTCACAAAATCTTGCTCTTGATGAAGTTTTAATCGAACTTTATCATAAATTTTTACAGCAGCTTGAAGTTTTCTATCCAAAGTACTGACTGCATTCGACACTCCTTCCATTCTTAAAGCTAAATCGAGTAGATCCCGTTAACACATAATAATCATTCAAATAAATTTTAACAAATACAACAATGATTTGTTTGAAATTACTACTAATACATAAACTACTATAACGTCATACATTGTTGCAACTGAATAGATAATGAATGACTAAGTCAGCTGCTGAATTTTCAGTATATTGATACTAAATTTTTTCACTCTTAATAAAGAATAAAAATAAAATAGAATTTTTATGGCTAGATTACCAGAGATTAGCAATTGACTGATTAGATGATGATGCGTTAAATTGTAAACATAACAAAATAACACACAAGTGGTGATTGAAGTTTCCTAGCGCTTTTAAATGCGTTGTGGTCCTGAGTTCAAATTTAACTTGGCTCGTTCGTCTGTAAAATAAAATTTAAACTATTTAATAATTTCCAAATTATAATTTTCTACTAAAATTCTGAGTCAATGCCAATGAAAAGATTTGACTTGAATACTTACCAAACCTGTTGTTGGTTGATTTTTTACTGTATGTAGTATGTTGTGTGTGCTTACATCATCATCGCACCTGCAGCACCTCTATTCACTCTATACTATACTCAACATCATCAGTCAATTAGAGAGAAGCAAACTCAAACCAGAACCCGATCCAATACTCAAGACTCAAGACATAGGCAGACTATTCTATGTGTTGGGGTTTCTAGTTCGGCGATCTTATGGTATGGTCTACCTATCTACTATCTACCTACCTACGTAATATGCAATACCTTTGGGGTGTAATGGTGTAAAACTGGATTAATTGAAAATATTACTACAAAACTTTCCTCTCTAGACTTACCAGAGTGAAAAGTTTTAGCGGTTAAAAGGTGGATATTTTCGCAATTGTTTATGGGAATTTCCATGCAGTGAGTAGAAGGGTTAGTAATGAAGATCTGAAGATCTCCTTTACAACTTTATGAGAAATCAGGAAAAGTTTTTATCATCGCTTTACATTTTCGCATCGGACAACATTCAAGTATTATGTTTGTTGGCCATATTATTTTATAAGGGTAAACATAATAACTAACCACAATAAATAAGTAAATAAAACAGTAGTAGAAGCTTTCGTTAAGAAATATTTTCTACTTTATATATAAGCAAACAGAAACAACCTGTGTTCCAAACAAACGTATATAAGTAATATAATAAGATTAAGATAAATACCCACTCTACATCAGTAGAGTAGATGAATATAAAAATATAACCGTTGCACAAAACACAAGGACAGATGAAGTTCTCACAATAAAAAAATTAGAATATTTCCCGTTCAAATTCTCACCAAAAAACCAGAGTAGACAGTAGAGTATGCTTTACGTAATCCAATTACGTATACTACGCATATACAATACAATACATAAAACGTCATTATTTAGTAAAGTGAGACTAGGGATATCTTGATCAATGATATAATAATTATATATAGCCAAATTTCAAAACACAATACACTTAGCTCAGTACGAATTGACGATAAAATTAATCACATGCTCACAGTACCTTCTTTTGGGCTTCATACTTATGAGTATGAGACTTATATTATATGTAGAAACTACCAACATGAAAGGTCATAGAGTTATATTGCGTTACTGGTGTACAGGTATTCTTAACATAATTGATGGGAAATGGGAATTAAAAATACACACGCTCTTAAGGGCAAGCATTTTTTTAACTTAAAATTCCAGTTTTTAGTACCAGTTATGGAAAAGGCGGAGCATAATATCACGTGATGTTTCAACAGTTAAAAACTCGACTGTAGGTACTTTCCGATTAAATTTTAAGGTAATAAAATAACTCCAGACATTATAAATAATAAATATATTATTGTATTTCAATTTATGTAGTTAAATATTAATAGCATCAAAAAAATGAAAATGAAAATTTGAAAATTGGGATTGTAGACAGTGACTTTATCAATATTTTGTATATTTCACAATTTCGATACGATGACTCGCTTCTTTAGGAGAAGATACGGTTTGAAAAAGGGTCTCTTTTACATGCAAATGTCGATAATTCAAATACATTCCGTCTCTTGCATTCTATCTCTATCTACACATTACTGGCTTAAATAAGAGAATATAAGTAAAATGAATACTTGATTACTTTGATTGATGTACAATATCATAATTATTATTAGAATATAATATAAATAATGAAATATTGATCCTTGTTACAATATTAACCTACAAACACAACATAATTATATTATTGAGATTTACAAGGGGAATAACGTTAATATTACACAACTAGACATCTAACAAACAAGATATAATTTCAAATAATATTTTATCTTTTTCAATCACAATCATAATTATAATATTATCAATTATTACAGGTTTTATTTAAACAGACCATATTATAATATTATGCTTGTAGTAGGTGGTCTTAAGTCTTATAGCTAGGATTCGGAATTCGGATCCATACATTTTTATTTCACACTCCAATCCAATGTTAGCTTATCTTATCGTTTATCAACAACGAACTAAACGGTTTAATTTTAATAATATTATAATACAATTATTAGAACATGATAGCAGCGATAGCACTCACCACAGCACTCATTTCATCCGTACTTACTATTTATGTACTTACTACCGAACTGAAAGACTTTTTTTATCTTCGCTAAATCATCCTTCAATGCTCAAAATGCAAAACGAAATTTAAATTAGTTTTGCAACAAGATTGTCAAATTTTACCATTAATTCGTCAAATCGTGTATTTACCAGCAGACTATTGTAACGGTCTAACAAATCTAGTGCGTTACTTAAAAGGAAATTTAAATTAGTTTTGCAACAAGATTGTCAAATTTTACCATTAATTCGTCAAATCGTGTATTTACCAGCAGACTATTGTAACGGTCTAACAAATCTAGTGCGTTACTCTTCCAGTTTTGAAATTCCCTACAATACCCAAAAACAACGTGAATAATGGATTTCCACACTATCCACCCACACACACCACACATATTGCAATTACATGATAATTATTATGTCAGAAAGGCAAGCGACAAGGATGGGATAACGACAACGTAGGACACAAATCTGAGTACGAAACTAAGCGTTGTGATTTTAGTTTAGGGTATTTCTGTTAATTGTTAGTAAATATTAATTAATATTGCTTACTAAATAGGTTAAACTAATTCTCATATAAAAGTCAGTCAATAATACATACCATTTAAACGTTGGTAATGACGAGACAGTAATATTGATGATACCTTGGTGGATAAGATCTGATGTTTCAGTTCCGGATTGACTCAAAATGTACAATTTCTCGCAATTTTCAAACTCTCTAGCATGGCGAACGTACACCAAATTAAAATTCTGAAATAAATAAAAATATATTACAGGTTTTTCATCCATGAATAATACTGATGCATGTATCCATATCGAACGAAGTATCGCTGGCTGGGATGATTTCCTTTCCCAATATATATGGTATGAAATTATAAAAAACGTATGCCATTCCATAGTGGATTACCCACCCCCGCACCCACGTCAGAAAACCACAACTCAAACTAAGTTATATTTATTAGGATTTCAGCTGCAAGATGCATAATTAAATTACTTAAATATTTATTTACTATTTGAGGTAAGATGTTCACTATAGAGAGGCGTTTCAAAACGACTACGAATGAACAGTTGCGTCGCTTTACACTTGTAATTTGTAATGTGTAGCATTTAGCAACTTTAAACATGCATAGAAGTAGCACGTAGGTATAAAATAATACATGAATTTTTGAATTTATAAACCAGAATATACACCCATGACCCATACATTTCCCCCATTCATATACACCCCAACCCATTCGGCTATTTTCGTGGACCGCTCTTTAGAAAATGTGCCAATTAGCCAATTTATCCAGAAACGAAAAAATGAAGTCAGTGTGGAAACGGAAACCAGTATTTTTAACAGAGAGTTACCTTTAAAACTTTCGTAGCATATTTAACATCACGTCTCACACAGTTGAAATTATCCAGCAATGTCTGAATTTCTTCGAGCACTTTGAAAGCATTGGTTTTCTCCTTTGATTTGCGCAATTTCATCTTGTTCAACAGCACAATTCTTTTGCCTTTCAAATCTTCGGATTCTGGTTTTATATAATCGTAACTCATCTGCAAAACAATATCAAAAACGGATTTATAAATATTAATTTTGTACGCGTAGGTAGGCCATAGGTCATATAAGTAGATGAATGTGAAAGGATGTATCCCAATTTTTTCTGGGGTAGTTTCAATTCCAAATCACTCTGACACTGATATCAGTTATGACTCACCGTCATTTTTCTTTGAAGGAGATCCAAGACTTCCATTTCACGAGAGATTTTGTTTTTCAAATTTTCGCTTAAGCATTTTGTTTGCATTAAGGTCTTCTCCAAAGCCAGGACTTCTCTTGCCTTCCTCATTTCCAGGGACATTGTCGTTTACAACTTTAGCAACTAAAAAGCTTCTCTATTTTAATGCTATCACTCTTGCCCTTCTTGCCTCGATTGACCTAGATGTAGCAGATATAGATGTGTGATACAACCGAAACAAGGCCTTGACCTACTTGACCCACTGACAAGACTCGCGTCTGGCAAACTGGCAACTGACTGTCCAGGTCCACTGATGTGTGTGTCCTGGGAAAAATAATTTTATTAAAATGCCAAGTTGAATATTCCTGCCACGCAGTGAAAGCGCGTTATGAATTACTTGCAACTGTTGGCTGATGCTGATGAATTCATTGCGGCAACAACTGTGCGGTGCGCATTGCGCAGTGTAGACGTAAAAGCAATAGTAAGCATTGTCATAATTTTTGCCTTTCCTCTGCTCTTGGTTGATGAAACAACTTTCACTCTTTCATTGCTGTCTCCAGCTAAACCTGCGTGTAGTAATAATCCCACTGCACTGGGATCATCCCAGTGATCCTAACTACTTAACTTTAGGTTTTCAGCTTGTAATAAAATCATAATCAGGTATTGGCTTCTATACAGTCCGGTGCATAAGAATAGGTACACGCACATTATTGACGATATTTCATTTCAATGAAAGCTGAGGGAACTCTAATTTTAACCTGTAATGAAGCCAACTATCTCCCCTTTCTGCAAGAGAAATTGGGGATATTGGTCAGCAGTTACAGGAATAATTTAGAAAAAATGAAAA
>JABASI010004513.1:0-13940 GCA_019776505.1 Tomocerus nigrus | reverse complement strand
GTGCTGTGAGCTGACAATGAGCGTCTTCTCATCCTCAGTTCTCATAATTCTCAACTTGAAACCTGAAGCAAATTGAACGATTAACATAAGACTTTACGATTTCCTAATTAAGTCATAGCCGACCTACATAAACGAAAGGTAACATAGTGTCGCTAAACATTTGATTAACCACATATTCTTGTGTAATACGCATTAGCAGACATGCATAACAGTTGGCATTGTATGGAAATATAAACTAAGCTCGTATTTGAGTGTCACAATTTTCTGAAAACGGGTGCAAACAGCAAAAAGCGACTTTATTGAGCATTTATTCAATATAATAAAGCACAGTCCGAATCTGAATGAAAGGATTATCTTCAATAAGTTGTGTCACGAAATTACCGTTGGAATCTCTTTGTACCGTTTTAATCGGCTAAAATAAATCAGCTCAATCAAGCATGAAAATTAAAGTACCTACAATAAAGCCAAATATATTTACTTGGTACATAGTTAGCAGAGTATATAAACATAGTTATAATAGTATAAAATGTACAAAACCAGACTTGAGTTAGAATGCCACTACTAGACAATAAGGACATTAAAGTAGTGCGTAGTATCTGTATTGTAGATGTCTATAATAGATTTATCCTGTATAAGAAATCTCGTCTTACGTTTATACACTGCAGAAATATTCATTTTCAAAAGAAATCATAAGTATACGTATAAAATACCTGTAGCTGTAGGAATCCTATGAGGCATGTCAATAATGTTAGGCTTTCATCGATGCACGAAAAAGAACGCCCATTACGTCGTAAAAGAATCTATTGTTTCCGTTGTGTGTGATAGATAGTTCTCATCTTTATCTGAGCATTACCAAATGAAAAATCGATTATAGTTTCAAAGTTTCATGTACGTCTTGGATTAAAAGTGGAATTTGCTATTTTAGAACTAATTAGGTTTTGTTACCACTACGCAAGGGGTCTGAAAATGAATTAGCCATTATCACCGGTATCCAACTCTCTGGTATCTATTGATAAGCAATATTTTCATTTGTTGAGGTTGACGAACGAAGCTAAAAAGCGTTGCAGAATGGCATTAAATAACGAATATAAAATATGAGCCTGTCTTCTGCTGTGTTATGTCATCCATATTATTCGGCACGCTGAATTTCATAGGCAATTTATTTGTTTACTTTTCAACGATAAAACGTATGAAATTCGCAAAGTACGAGTATTCATGCAAGTGAGTTTATCACGAAGATAGATGTATGCCATTTGGCATACACTCGAAAAGATTTTAAAGTTCAATGACTACCTTTACCAAAAGGGCCAGGTATAAACAGTTTTTAAGAAAAACGTTGTTCCATTTTGTTCCACTACACTTATGATGTTCACGGAATGTGAATAGTAATTGTGCTAGTAAACTTTTCATGTAAACCACATAAATATCGATTAGCAAAAAATTGTGGCAATGAAATGTTCTATATTGGACATAGAATACAGTCCTATACTCCTTATATCGATATGCCTTTACTCAATTACGTGAAAACATTGCAGATCAGATCGGGGAATAAAAAGATTTATAAGGATAAAATTCTCTCATTATTCAGTCGTAAAATCCATCTTGTGACACATTAGAGAGGGTGTTGAAAAAAATAAATTGCAGGAAATGGTTTTGATTTCTCAAGTTCCTTCTAAATAAAATGGTTTTTAGGGCAAGTTAAAATTACTATAAATGCGGAGGCTGAAAAAGTAACTACATATTTATCCCAAAACCTCATATGCAGAAATTAATATTAGAATCTCAACACGAATCTCACACAAAGGAGTTACATGAATTGAAGGCTACTACGCATTTACAATTGCAGTAACAATATTCCGTGCCTATAACAAATGGATTAGAAAGCCTTTCCCAGATTCAATGACTGCTAATCCAATTCCAATTGTTTTTGGCAATTCAGTTTCAACAAACTGGTAGAATGAAATGAGGGCAGTTTTGAATAACGAAAGTAATTAGCAATAAAGTTGACAGATTGTTTTTTGTGTTTCTTTCGAAAAATCACAACGCAAAGAAATCTGACAAAAGAAAGTTAACGCAAAACGTTTTTGCATGCAGAATCGATGGCGAGATAATTAAAATCTAATTAATCCATAACAGTAGGAGGAATATTTACAGACAGAATTGAAACTCTCAATTTGAGAATAAACATGATCAATGATTGGATTTCCTAGTCATTGTACGTATTGATGCAACGATTAATTGCTTGTTGTGCGACTTTTAAAATTAGGATCCCGAAGAATTCTGTGATGTTAATGAAATGATGGTTTGTGACATCAATAATCAACGTGCAATAGAAAGTATTTGCAACAAGCCTGATAGTCTGTCTATATCATATATACAGGTGTTGATCTCCAAAATATAACTACTAGATACCACTTCCTCCATATTCATTATTTTAGGTTCCATACAGCTTTTTCACGACTCAACAATAAATGAGAATTTTTATTAGTTATGTACACTTTCTCGTAAGCAGTAACTTCATTAACGACGAAAAAGATACCTCATATCCTCCTCCCATACAACATACTAAGTGTAAAAGTTCAAAAATGGCCAAACTTTAACATATCCGATATCCGTGTCTTAGGGTGGTAAGAGATTTCACTTGGCAGACTAAAATAATAGAGGTATAAGAGGGATTCCCTCG
This sequence comes from Tomocerus nigrus, assembly GCA_019776505.1. Lineage (NCBI taxonomy): Eukaryota > Metazoa > Arthropoda > Collembola > Entomobryomorpha > Tomoceridae > Tomocerus > Tomocerus nigrus. Next base: position 11,257 of record JABASI010004513.1, on the reverse strand, counting down.
TATAAACCTCTATTGCTAAAATCACCTACTTATTGTTAGTTAATAGGTATACTTATTTATATCATACGACATACCTACGTTACGTTTTCGACATGGGATCTTTGTTTTTGGAAAATGTATTTGCACATTTTTATTGCGGTTTTATTTATCAACTTATAGAAATGCAAACCCAAAATTGAAATTCTTTATGTAAAATGAATAATATTATGATACTTAAACAATGCATTGTAATCCCGAAGAATTTATCCTGAGAAATCTTACAGAGCTTTGCTAGTTTACAGATAAAATTATCTAGGAAATAAAAGTGTCCTGTGCAGTACAGTACAGCCCATAACAGTATGAAATGACATAAAAATGCATGCTTGGAGTTCAATGTACATGCACTTTATCCTCTAAACAGAATGAAACCAGGTTTTCATTTGTCAATTATCGGGCGTGAATAATATTATGATACTTAAACAATGCATTGTAATCCCGGAGAATTTATCCTGAGAAACCTTACAGCTTTGCTAGTTTACAGATGAAATTAGCTAGGAAATAAAAGTGTTCTGTGTAGTACAGTACAGCCCATATGAAATGACATAAAAATGCATGCTTGGAGTTCAATGTACATGCACTTTATCCTCTAAACAGAATGAAACCAGGTTTTCATTTGTCAATTATCGGGCGCTTTATTTGCATACCAAATAGTGTTATTAACACAGTTCTTTCATTTGTTATGGTATATCTTTACCACCTTGATGTTTGCTTGACAATTTTATGAAGAAAGATAAACCTCCTTATTTCTATTGTAATCCTGTATGCATGTTCATTTATTTTTCATGCTAGTGATATTGCATTAGATTGATTAGACACATGTCATGCAAGAGTGCACAGAATAGGTAGTTGCCACTACGGCCCTCCATTCTGCATGATAGTAATTTATGTACGTACTGCTTACATTGAATATACCTATACAGCAGGTATACGGATGCAGAATATTCTCTATTACGCCTTTCTACAATGTTTACATAAAGACTAAAATGTATATTATAGTAAGATATCAATACATTTGATGATGAGTTAAACAGGCAAAAACATCCATATCATGCATGTCAACTGTGAAACGCACTATTCGTATATTTGATTAGATTACAGATGAAAGATGAGATTATAATGTACAGTGTATCATAGTGTATGCATTGCAAAATCACAATCAGTGACGAATCTAAAAAAAGCGTAGCCTAATGAGCTCGAGTCATTCATTTGCTATGAATGACCGCTGGAACACTAGGCAGTGGTATAATAGCATAGGAGTGCTCCTTTCCTTATAAGTTTGTACTGACTACTCTTATGATCTTGTGCTTATTTGAATGAACATGTGTACGTAACTAAGAAATAAATTGCAGTGTGTATGAAGGAGATTTTTGTGTGAAAATGTTCATGTAATTCATAAACTACAACAATCTTATTACATTTACAAACACGAACCAAACGTAACAAGCTATGAAATAATTGGGGCACCTTAATATCAATTTTCATTCATGCCGTTTTTTGGATGTTTCATTTAGATGTTTGGGTTAGGTTAGGGACTAGGAGGGAGATAAATAGACAAATATTTTTTGCTTCATGTGACAGCTGCTGAGCAGTTAGGTATTACGGATACCAACCTTGCTTTTAGGAAAAAGTTTATACGTATAGTAATAAATGTACTACATACAGAATTTGGCAGTATTTGGACCATCAGAATGTTTTTCGTCCCTTTGTGATATATGTAGGTACTACAAAGTAATCCTTATAGATTACTTATTATTATCATGAAACAGGACATTATTTATTTTGATAGTTCGTGACTTTCCTGAATAGTACAATTTATTTTTATTCGCATTTAGCAGATTAAAAAATCTTACATTCTTTAATTGCATTAGTAATTGCTATCACTTCAGGCAGGCACCGCACCGGTGCGGTACCTTAAGAAGTTGGCATCACTTAAAATGTCTCTGCATCGCATCCATTTCAATAGAAAATAGGCATACAAGTCTGAGCCATATATCATGATCGGGACCCCTCAATTATTCACACATAGTAAATTAGAGATAACTCGGCTATAATAAAGCAGCTTAATATATGCAATTATTGGCTATTACTGGTGTTTTCAGACCTCCAATTACCAGAAACGTGTCTACTATCCCTTGTACAGATATAATTATGCCTTTTGGCTACTGCAATGCAAATATAAGAGATACAGTAATTTATTTACCACGTACCTAATTTTCCAATAAAGCATCCTCACGTTGTAAATAAAGACTTGCAAACTGTCACTTTTCCATTGTTGACTGTTTGATAGGATCGTACACAAAGCATTGAATATACACATAGGTAGCTACGTAGGATATTAGTGAAATAATTATAATACAATTACTTATGGCAGATCTTCTTATCTACAAATTGTATAAGTAAGTCGTTATAGAATTATGCATTCAGCATACGAGACTACATCAGCGCACAATAGTAACTACTTACTATAAAATGGAATTCTTCAAACTTCAAACCTTTGTTTCGTAATCTTACAATAATCTCATTCTCATGACATAACACAGTCTGCACTGCAGAAGATAATAATCAATATAATATAAGATTTTAATAAGAAAAAGGACAAAGCTGACAAAATATCTTTGGGTAGCAATATAAATTGAATGCTGAGCTTATTATAGGAATACCGCAAATTACACCCTTGACCTGATGCTAGACGTCTGTATTTAATGTGCTCTACATTCAGCCGTGCCATCTTAAATAATGTAATTAGGTCCATAAAATGAAACTTAAATGACAGATTCTGTTTCAGATATAACATGCCAAAACTTGAACATCGACGAGCAGAGCTACTTGTCACTTATTTATTATTACTGCCTTTTGTTACCTACAGCATTTTTTTGCAATACTAGCATTAACAGTGGACCTGCCGGCCCCGAATGACAATTTCTAAATCGAATTAAGATCATAAGCCAAATGAAATCTCCTTAGATAATCCAGCTATTACAGATAGTAAATTACATATTGAACAGCGAAAATAGTCTCTCAATATTAACAATAGCAATTATGAATTTAATCTCAAGGAGAATGCAAATAATATGTGTGCAGAGGGCAAAACAATTTGTAAACTAAGTTGATATTTTTATGCATTTACAAACTGGACAATACCATCGTTAGTAGGTTTGTATCATTGTATCCCATGATTGCGTTTCGTCAAGGTGCTTTAATGTTTCTTCCGTGTATGCTGACATTAATAAGATTCCTCTGCTTCAAACTTTTAATTCACAATTAACATTTTTTGCAAGTTGACATGAAGCTGGAGGGCTAATGCATAATAATATTGGACCAATTTGTTTCGCCCCAGAAAATTAACAATGGATTGTAGTAAATGAATTTTGTGTGCTAAAATAACTTTACAGCTAAATAGAGTCTGCAGTTCAACAAGCGAAGATGGGGAAAAGACGGTTAATAGTTCATCACAACTTGCATCTGCTTCTATACACGGTCCTACCTATTTTAACTAGGTATGCACTCCATAATATGCTGCTGTAGACACTATTACATGTCCATTGTGTTCATAAATTGACAATTTCATCAAACAGATTGCATTCATTCGCAACCTGCTATTCACGATTCACTGTATTCAGCTTTCGTGAATAACAATCTATCTATATTAGATATGTACCTATATTATACTAAAGTTCCTATATACTCATGCACTAATAGCAATTTTAATTTTGTTCACTACAACAAAGTTTCAAACAGTAATTTTGCACACTACAGATATATTCCCTACCAGAACGTAATTGAAATTTTGTGTATAGTAGTCGTTACAGAGATTGCTTTAGCGCAGTTTGTATAGACCATAATATTATATATAGGCATATACTGTACATAATGAGCATGTTTCTACACATGCATATCAGTGAATAAACTTTGATATTTAGAAACATAAAGCACACTTGTTAAGATGAATGTAAATCAGAACAGAACTTAGTTTAGTATGCTGTATGCTGTATTATGAGTAAATGGAATTTCGCATAGGAATGAATGAATGTAATGTTATCACAGCACCACATACTTATTAGCGACACATCATGACGCAAAAAACACAATCGCTGATAATTGTGTGTCTTTTAATGCCCAATTTCATATCTCTGCGTGACATTTGCATTAAAGTACCTGTTACTGTTACTGAAGTATGCTGTATGCTNTTTGCATTAAAGTACCTGTTACTGTTACTGACTGTCGGCCGTCATTTGCGTTGAAGCTCAGACGGAAGAAACTCCCGTTTCGTTCGTGCTGATTTCACTTCACATGAGATGCTGCAAAGATGTAGAATTCATTGTGACAAATTGAGTGAGAAGGGAGAATTGGAGTCAATTTGTATGTACTTACTAGGCAGCTAATTTAACATTAGGCATATTAGCTAAAACATGAGACTACCTTCACTTCACCTAACTACTATGATAAAATATCTTTTTCATGTAATAAAGTGCTTATTGTAGTAGTTTAGATAAGCGGATTTGATTTAGTTGTTATGACTAAAAACAGTCTAATGATAATATTGAGGCACGACATTTTGACAAAATGACGAATAGTAACTTTTGCTAACAACTACGGAAATGTGGCGGAACAATAATGTTTACTTTTCTTTGTACTAACAATAGCACATTGAAACAACATTGTGATCCAGATAAAGAAGAAGTGAGTGACTTGAATAGTAATTACGTGAACGTGTCCAACTCTAATCTTTATAAGTTGTACCCACATTAAAATTAATTAATCTACATAAATTATAAAAATGGACTCAATCTAGAATCCAGACTTGGGAAGGTGCACATCGGAAATACAATTTACGCACACAATTCTCACGTACACTGGTAAGAGCTAAGAAAATGGAGTTTTACCTTGTAATTATTTTAAAGTAATAGGTTACAATAAATATACTCTGTATATTCACATATTTATATGGAGGAAGGTGATTTCTCATCAGCAAAGCCCAGTGCACAACTTGTGTGTATCGTTATAGGAATTAACAGACGTGGACATCGTGTATGTGTGGACAGACAGAACGTAAACATGTTCGTTACATTTGCTACAAAAAAAAACAGTTTAGTTGGGCTAGGTAGTCGCAATTATTGCATGCAGAGCAGAGTTGCTCTTTTGTAGAATTTTCGTCTTTCATTCATTCATTTACAATTAGATAAAAGAAAGCAAATCAGACTACGGTCCACATTAACAAATGTGCATTCCAAGTATTGTTAGGATTGTCAAAACAATGGTAATGATAATAATTTATGGCTGACATAATAAGAGAAAGGGACTTTATAATAATACTCTATCATCGTCATCCCAAGACAAGCAACCAGAATCATCGGTAGTCAAAAGAATTCTGAAAGTACAAAAAGTGGAAAGAGACATCATCACACACATTTGAAACATTTGAAAGACAAGAGCACTCATGCAATATGCAACAACGTTGCACATGAATAATATTGGAGTAGACTAATATCATAGCTCTATGTATAGAGTTAAAGATAAATAGTATAATATACTCCTGCTAATTACCTACTTCTATATATAAAGCATATGTGCATGTGGAATACTCATTACGCTATATACAAAGCATTGTCAGTTACAGACAGACTACTAAAGATAAAGTACAAGATCACAATAATGCACTCGTTCCAAAGATCATATTAATATGAAGAAAGTGTAATGCAGACATTATTATAGTTAGTCCCTTCCCTTGTCTTATGTAGCATAAAAATGTACATGGTTTTCATTTGTCATTTAGAGCAAAAGATTGGGATTAAAAAGTTTTGATGGAATCCAATTCGTTATCACCATCCAAAAATGAAACTGCTCCAACAGAAACAGAACGGTCCACTTCTTTGTGCTCTTCGAGTTCTACTACCACTACCACCACCACTGATGATGGGCCAAGTGATGAAGATATTTTATCAAAGCAATTAGTAGAAACAAAAGAAAAGCCAACTCCAAAGTTTGAGTTCAAAGATCCATCATCAAAAGATAAAGTTTGCGAACAAAAATCCAAAAAAATATACAAGTTTAAATGCAAGTTCTCAGGAACGATTTGCGATGTTTTAACAAGAAAGGGTTGGGTTGAAGTAAGTTAAGTCATTGTTCGGCTTGGTTAGTAAATAAATGGCATAAGCAACAACTATAATTGGTCAAAGAGAAATCATGTTTAGTAATAATACGATGCAAATACATAATACTTGGACTCATATGAATAATGAATGAATGTTAACATCAATAATTATGTAAATACATTTGGCAAATAGCAAGAAGATGAATTCAGTGATGACTGGGATATATTCTGGTGTGACGTCAACCAATTAAGGGACCTATTTATTGCTTCAAATACAAGAATACTAGAGCACCAAAGAATCAGTCACTTCAGAAGTTGCTTTGAAATCTGCAGAAAGAATTTAATGGTCAAAAATCTCAAAAGACTTCAGTAAGTTTTCTGCATGCCTGAATGCACATTAGGGAATGGGGGGTATACACTTGCCAATCAATGCCAAAACATAATAATGTTTTCATGAAATGCTTCAATGATAACATACCTTTTATGTATAGTAATTTGCATGCATAACAGTGCAACTGCAAGACTTTACTACTTAACTTACTACTACTTACATCTTACATCTACATTACGTAATTACAGATCTCGAATTAAGAAAACGTTTGGTAAAGAAGAAAGCGAGAAAATGAATTTTTTCCCAACTACATATATCTTACCGGTATTACGGTATTTACTAATACGTATACGTTGAAAATGCTTAAATTCTGCAAAAATAAGCCATAATTATAGTTTTTTTTGGAAAAATTATGTACTTTGAAACAGATGGATCATAAGTTCTTTCTTCAAGAATTTAAAAGGGGACCAAGTGGATATTGGATAATTAAACCTGCTGCCGGTGCACAGGGACGTGGGATTGTCATATTTTCTCAGTAAACTCATTTTAACACATACATATATGCATGCGCAGATACCAAGTGCAATAAATTTTAGGATCAGGATTTTCAGGATTCATTCATTCATTTTTCGACATAATTATCATAATTTATGTTGATATAAAAGTGTGAAATAATAAAATAATAATAACAAATCGTCAATTTGTCAGGCTTTCAGAATACAATTCTTGGCGAAAGCAGTACCATGAGGCATTGAGACAGTTGCACTTTCATTTGATGTCATCGTCATCAGCTCCTCCACCAACAGGGACCACGGTGACAGCAGCCCCCGAATCAGTTGCTAGATATGTCGCACTATCCCTCTCATCTACTCAACTGAAAACTGTTGAAGGTCCTCCTTTTGGACATGCAAGTGTTGACAACGAAGATAGTGACAGTGATAGCGAAACCACAAGTACTGTTGATGATACTACATCAACATCGGAAAATCAAGATGGTAAGACCTTTTCAAACCGTAAATCCTAAGTATTAAAAACACAAAAAGTCTTTTCCGATCAAAATTAGACAGAAGCAATTTTTGTGTACTTAAAATTATAATGAACGCATACATACTTTCATGAGTCTCATTATAATTTTATTGTTTGCATATTTAAGTACATACAAATAATTTCATAGAAATATTTTCCCTTGAGAATACAAGTACATACGTAAAATATAATGACAGAGATTGGCAGCAAAGATGACATAGATAACCCAGATATCCCAAGTAGAACAATATCATCGAATAAATTGCCATTGGAAAAAGGAGGTGACGGTCCCGATAACTGCGTAACAGAACCAGAATGTAAAGACTTTCAATCTCAAGCTCAACAGCCTGCTGCTACAGTTGGAGACGGCACCGGTAATGCCAACAATGGGAAACGGATCTCTGAACAAACTGATGCTCCCACAAGAAATTTAAGAGCTGATGTCTTCGTGCTACAGCGTTATATTGACGATCCGTATTTGATTGGGGGCAGGAAGTTTGACCTAAGATTATTTGTATTGGTGACCTCGGTAATTTAAGCATAGCTATGTAATTGCAACTTGCATATTAGTAAGTATCATGAGATTAAGAGAAGATAAAAATTTTAATTTGTGGTGAGGTAGTGCATATACCCATGTCAATGTATGAATCTTTAATTCTCGATTCTCGACATCAATTTCTTAATCATCAATTTGCACTAAGCTTTGAGGATAAAATATAGTCTGAGTATTAAATAAGTTGAAAGTCATTTTTTATTACATGCAGTACAAACCATTGAAAGCTTGGTTGTACAGAGATGGATTTGCAAGATTTTGTTCAGAATCATTTTCCATGTCCTGCACACAGAACATGTACATTCATTTAACCAATGTAGCTGTGCAGCGAACTTCCGAGAATTATGACGAGGATACTGTAAGTCATGTCGTGAATTATTAATCGCATAGAAATGCATTCGAACGTACTTTCACGAACATGCAAACGAAAGTGTTTTTGTTTCTACAGGATTTGAAATGGTCTTTGAAAAAGTTTCGAAGCTTTTTACAAGCTCGGCACGGTAGACAAGAAGTCTTTAATTTCATGAGTCAAGTGGACACTATTGTCGTGCGGACTCTTCAAAGTATTCTAAATGTTGTTATCCCTGATAGAAACAGTTTCGAGTTATATGGATTTGACGTCATTATTGACAGCAATATAAAGCCGTGAGTAGCAATCCACCAGTCAGAAGAGATGAACTATTTAATAATATAAATCGCAATTCATTAACATCACCTTGTAATGAAAGGATTATGATTTAAATATTTTTATGGTAAGATGGCTACTGGAAGTGAACGCATCGCCAGCTTTTACTCCATCAAGTGAAGAAGATTACAGATTAAAATGCTCCTTGATTGACGATACCATGAACGTTTTAGATGTAGAGGGAAGGTTAGTTTTCAATAGCGAGTCTAAATTTCTTCGAAAATTAGGACATAAACATTTTAATTGTAGTTAGCCTTTTACATCTAGACGTTCGGGAAAGGAGAGGCAAGTGGGATCTTTTGATTTATTTTGGGATAATGGACCAGGTGATATATAATTATTGTTCACGATACTCTTTTTAAAGTCAAACTTTACACTACTACACGGAATACATAATGCCACACCAATGAATTGCGAGTTTAAAATATATTGTTTTATGGAATAGTTTATGCCGAGCCAACTTGTCATTATGGGACTAATGAGAAGAAAGCCAGGAAACCGAAACTCAATACCTTCCTTGGTACCAAATATTTTAAACTTAATACTAGCACTGATAATGCCCAAATAAATGTTTTACATAGATTCGTAACGGTTTAACATTTACAAAATTTTTAATTAACTTTAGGTTGCGAAAGTAATCGAGTGGAGAAACTAAGAGAAATGTATAAAACAGCGCACACATTACAACGAACTCAAAAACTTTTAGAAGGACAACCCTCCTTATTTGATGGGTTATGATTTAATTCAAGCCTTATGATCATTATTATTTGAGTTAAACTAAAACTAAAACTGTTAGCACTACCCAGTTTGACGGAAAAATGTACAAAATTATGAATGCTTCCACAATACACTCAGTATATAATTTTTCTAAAAGATTGATATTACAAGGCATTTATTATACGTTTTTAATCTTTGCATACATATAATGTTAATTGTTAACTGAGTATAAGATGTGGATTCGTTTTAGGTTAATGAGAACGTTAAGAATTACAATTCAATCTTCTTCATTTTCTAAATTGATGTTGTCACCAAATTTACTGTTACAGCTCACTTTTCAAATTCGACATTTCACGTCTCACTTCCTCAATTTTGGACTCCAAAGTAGCGATTTCTTCTTTAGTCCGTTTCATGAGCTCTTCTACCACTTCCTGTAAAAAAAGAGGACAATTAATAGAAAAACTTAACATATAATATGAATTTTTTGAATACATAGTAATATAATAATGAAATTCTTTTACACATGTAGCAAATGTTAATAATAATAACGTAAATTATGTAGCATACCGAAGCTTTATCCTGGCTAAAGTGGACATAAGATTCTCCGATGAAAATAGGAACAGAGTTCGTCTCATCTTGCAACATTATTTCCGCCTCGGCGTCTTCCAAATTCTTCAAATCATTCTGAAAATATAAATATTTAAGTACGTTAACCACCTGTAGAAGCATGGTTTTTTTAGCTTTTTTATCTGTAAATTTTAATGCCAAGGCAAGACTTATAAATCTCCAATTTACTGAAGACATTGATTTTTTTGGAACGCAAACTGTCACCTATTTTAAATTAAATTATACTAATAATTTGTTGGTGTGTAAATCCGTTTCAGTTTTGGTTTTATAAATAGAAATCAAATAGTACAACATCCAACTAATCCAACATCACGCTTACTTGCTTCGCTTTCAATTCCTGTGTCAATTCTTCCATCCAGCCATTTCGGATAGCAAATGTATTAATTTTCTTTTGATTTTCCCTGCTGATGTGGACATCAGAATCCTGGTCAACAAAAAGCAAAACACTAAATTTTAGTGTGAACCGGAGCCTTTTAATTTTTTCCCATTTACAACAAAACCAAAAATTAATGGTATGGAGTTTGGAGTATGGACTATGGACGTAGTTTAGAAAGTCTAGATTTCGAAGACGTACTCAAGTAAATCGATTTTTAGTTATTATTTTAGTTTAGTAATTATGTAATAGTAAATGACGAAATTTTAAACTAACATGTTGAAGTACGCCGGGTGCGCTCATCTTGGGTCACTTGTTATGTGTGCGCCGGATGCCGGAAGGTAGGAATCGAACAAAAATTGACGAGTTTTTAGCGTTGAGCCTAATTAATCAGATTCACTAATCAATCAGATGATCCGAATCACTGAGGTTTATTATTTCAACAAATTTCAGCAGTGTGGAAATTTGAATGTGGTTCTATTTCTTGGGAATCAGGCAGCAGCACGGGAAATAGCAAGCAACAATTCGAAATCCCCTGATGTTGGAAATGTCCTATCGCTGACGAAATATCGCACCGCTAACAAGGAGTGTATTGAATCTCCAATCTCAATATCTGCGGATTTGGCCGAGCGGTTAAGGCGTCTGACTTGAAATCAGATTCCCTCTGGGAGCGTAGGTTCGAACCCTACAGTCCGCGAATGCTTTTTGCACCTTTTCATTTCATTTTAGTTGAGAACTAGACCTGTTACCCTTGGTCGAAAAGTTCAGCAAAGAAGAGGGAGGGGGTTTAAAGTGGGTAGAACCCACATAGTCAA
>JABASI010004512.1:0-13940 GCA_019776505.1 Tomocerus nigrus | reverse complement strand
CCCCCCTAAACTGCAGACGTCTTATGTGGACGTTCCCTTAGTGTGGCTGTGTGACTAGTACTAGTGTGACACAATGTTCTGTAAACTAACTATATCATACATAGTGATAGTACATACCATGCATACCTTTCACCTACTTAGTCTACAATGTCGACATAGTTAGTACATATTGTACATAACATACCACACCAGATACCAATATACCAATAAATAATGCAAGTTATCGTATATATCTCAATATGCCCCAGGGAGCTGGAGTTCACAATGGCCAAAAAGTAGCTACGCAATAATGGTTTTTTGGAAAGCGTGGAAATGACCGTGATTAAATTAATTAAGTAGTATACGTACTTAACATAATATTATGTCCGATAGTTAGCGTCTAGCCTTAAAGGTCTGCTGGTAATTAAAAGAGCAAATAAATAGTATCATTGTTTTTGGACAACAGAGAAGAACGTAGATCTCAATGTCACGTAATATCACAATATCGATTAGCATTATTAGCAAGTGAAGTGGTCACTAGCACTTGCACTACCCACACGCAATGACGAAGGAAGGTGGACTGTCATAAAGCCGATGGTTATATATTAATTAGAAAAAGGATTACATTAGTTGTAATGCAAAACAAGTCCATTCCAGCATCCCACTGAATCCAGCCTTATCCAGATCATCATCTCCTTCCTCGGAATTGATCAAGAAAAAAGTCTACAATGCTGGACTAAAAGCAAACAAAGACCCTGCCATAAAAACAGATGTGCTTTAATGTTGAGATTTAAAGCCTCGATCAAAGGAATTAAGCTAACTCTATTCTATCCTTATGTATACTCAACATATTATAACAATTCTTTATTATTTGACTGCAATATAAGTACCTATAGGTTATTGCAATTCCATTTTTATTATGTACCTTTACTTATACGCAAGTGAACAATGCTCACAAAGGTATTAAGCTCTTTATTAGAATATTAGAAACAAGCTGCCATACTGAAGTGGGCTACTAGCATCATATCACAACAATGTATACGTAGGTAGAGTTGGCATGTTTGTTGAGATTGTTCTAAGATCTCATTCCTGCCATATAAACTATAGGCGCAGCAAGAATTTATTAAAAAATGGAGTTTTGCATAATACTCGAATTCTTGAGCATAGTTTTTGTTACGCAGGTTTGTCCTTACACACGCTCCTTTTTAATATGCCTTGTCAGCCTTATCGTATATGGTCTTATCTGTATTAGCCTTACTATTACGCTCCCATCCATACTCCAATGTTATTATTGGATTGACTCCCTGTATAATATGTTGCTTCTGATTGAAATGCGGGAAGACATGTAATATTATGTGCAAAGGAGCAGGTTGCTTTTATCACCTTGATATTGAATTGCAGCGTGAGTCAGACTACAGAAATGTTATTGGGTATTTGGAGCAAGCCCGTTAATCCAGTAGCCTGGCGCCAGCCAAGCTCATTATTATACTCGCACACAGACAGCTTCATTAATAAGCATAATAATATTTTCTAAAATGCCTCATACATTGTACAAATATTTGTTAGACAACTTCTTATCCTCAATTCAATATTCAATAAAAGCAGTCATTTATTTTTGCGTAAGGGGAAAAAAATGGGATTCTGTGATAATTGATGAGCTAAAAATTGCAATCTGGAATGAACCGGAATCAAACCAGAATAGAAATGCTAATGTAAATGTATTTTTTAATTACGTTTATGTTAATTTTTATAGAACACAGGTATACCAAATAATAAAAATTATAAATGCTATTAGGTAATCTTATAATCTATTATGTATAATCCACTTGTATTATGATGAACTATTTACGCAAAAAATAACATGTCCTATTTTCATTTTTAGTCTTCGAGTTGAATGAAATCCTATGATTTCTCGCTTTGTCCTCACTTTTTTCTTGCAAAAACAAGCGACAATTTAATTATGATAAAAATAGCACCATCTCACGCAGCGCCTTTAGAAATTTCATTGCAAATTGGCGAATTTGTATTTCAAAGGTCCGACAAGGCAGTATTGTCTGCATACATCAACAAAATCAACATGCCTTGCATCATTTGACTTTGTTTGTTGTATTGTTATGCTACGAGTATGCAGACTATGCACACACAGAGAATAAAAATGAAGTGCTACTTATTTTTGGTAAGTAGGAATTGTCCTATCTACTACTGTCGGCATATTTTACGGAGGCTATTTTCGACTTGCATCAGTTGCATCGCTTCTCTAAGATAACGAAAAGGAATCGATCGTCTATACGTTAAAAATATGCATGTGAGATAATGAGATGATAATAATATGAGCAGAAAGGCCTAGAATGAATATATGAGATATGAATAGAATAAAAGTACTGCGCTGGAGAGAATGACAATGAGTATACTTGAATTGTCGAGAGACAAAGAATGAATATCTATTTTCTCAATTGTTAGTCAAGTCATTGATAAATGCTTCTCATACGTATTTATGGATCTGCAGGGGACACTGTTAATATTTCGAGACTTAGCACCATTTCTGCCTTTACTAGCTACATACTATAATATTTGCGCTACTTCATTACATCCGATCCCCTTTGCAATGATTTATGTAAACATCAACTTTTCTGACCAACGCAACACAATTTTACAATGGTACCGGCTCAAAAAATATCGGCTCAAAAAATGAGATCTAAATCCTGTCCATATAGTTTTATAGGGCATTATGTTAACGCGTGTGTACGTAGTTGTAGTTGATATGCCCTCTCCTTTCCTTCCACAGATTCCTGACTATCACAAACAAAACCCAATTAAACTGCTTTGAATGAGCAGAGTAAATAAATTAGCTAGTTTAAGCCGACTACATATAAATGCATTTGTCTGTAATGAACATCAAATCTAAGTAAGTACGCTAATTATTAATTCGTTTGATGTAATGAGACCCTGTACCTTTTCTAACTTTCTATGATATGCAAAGTATTTAGTAGACACTGGATATCTATCTGCTTTGCTTTTACGACGTACTTAAAAGACCTGCTAAGTTAGCATCTACTTTGTCAGCAGAATATTTGCATGGCTTTGTGGATAGCATTGCATTGGAATTGAGTAGTGTTGTGAGCTGGAAACACAAATGCACATCTTCGTGAACATTCTCTGAATATTTACAATGTAAATGTGCAATAGTAAATATGCAAAGCATAGCACAAAGTCCGTTTCTCATCTAATTTGCATATTATGCTACTATCCCTACGCGGACTTTACATCCTATTGCTCTCTCTGTCATTTTATAAGTCTATCTGTTCAGACGCTGTATCTCCTACTACCTTATTATCTACCATTTTTAAAGTTGCCAAGCAGTTACGCAACAACTGCCTTTTTAAATAGCAAATTCGATGACTTAATGTATTTAATTGCCAATGTAAAGCTATTTTTAGCAAGATCATAGTGTCGCGTCCTGTCATTAACATGTATACCCATCAATATTCATTGTCCGTACACATGTGCTGAATTCCATTAAATTATTGCTTTTGCTTGCAAAGACACTATACTATTTGCTGCAGTGAGTGCTATGAAAACTATTGGGACTATAAAAACGACCAAAAGTAGAATGCTGCAGTATGTATTTTAAAAGAGCATGAGAATATCATCTTAATATTATATAGGACTTTCGTCGACGGTATTCAACATAAATGTATATAGAAGTGGAGGATGGAATGTAAAATAAAAAGTTTTACTTACTCTTGAGTCTCGCGAGGCCCTACTTGTGAATCCCTTAAGCACTTACCGGTTCCATTATACAAATGGATTTCTTATGTTTACGTATATATATAGGTATACTATACCCGCCAATATTATACATAGTATATCTTGAATCTAGCCCATCATATTTAAAGAAAATTTATATACCAACATGGGAATGCCTTTATTTCCAGTCAATTACAAAACCATTATATACGCTGAAAATTTCCAGTTAGATGAGATTTTTTAGATACCTACCAAAAGATCGTACGTACAAACAATACTTTAATTGTTTACTCTTTACTGCATGATATATGTAGGTAAATAGCTATTATTATTACTGTCATGAAGTGTCATGTAACATGTATTATGTATCAAATATCACTTAACTTATAACAACCCATAAAACAAAATTGTAAGTGGTAGTTTCAAAAAACGAACATTGGTAATTGTTGTTTTTCGAATAGGTTGTAATTTGTAATAGTGCACGTGATATCCTGATATCGTTACATCATCAACAGACTAATTTTACCATAATATTTTATGCTAGTTAAGGCAGTTAATTGGCATTTCAAATTAGTACATATTATCATAATTATGAAATTTGTAATTGTAAACACAGACATTAGGAATAAATACCATGCTAAATGGATAAATAAAAAATCCATAAATTTTATTATGGAATTTTTATTACTTTATTAGTAAGGAAAATTATACGTTTATTTTATACTTCCCCAAGCAAGACGATGAATAAATGTTTACCTATTACCTTTATACTTTTGTTTTAATTAAACAATTCTTGGCTAAGGTTATCAGTGCACCTCAGAGGGCGTCGGCGAAGCCGACCCCCGATGAGTGCACGTAACCTTAGACAAGAATTATAATTAAAAGAGTGCCTACACTCCGTGTGTTTAATTAGAGAGTACATATAACTGGCGACGCGGAGTGGACATGAATTTTAATTACTAATAGTAGTTAACGATATAAGTCCCAGCAATTATTAATAAAATAGTATAGGGCTGATAGCAATAACAATAACAATAATTAATTTTTGGTCATTTCTACAATTTTTGCTGAGTTGTTTCATTTAGAAAGAGTTACTCATCCTCATATACAAATTATGCAAGAACCAAATAGGAAAATAGGCACATCTAAAAGTTAAATGAATTTAATTCCCAACATTTTACCCTTATTTATGAAATATTTCAATTATTTCAACTTTCCACTGATCCATGTCAGCAACAGACAAAACTCATTTTTCTCAAACATATTATAGGTACCAATAAAATGGGATAAATATTATTGGTTAGCCTGTGATATTTTGAAAATCAAAATCAAGCTGGTCAATAAACACCATAATGTAAATGCATGCATAGTTTTATATACTTCATTGGTATATTATGTATGAATGAATACTTGGATATACGGGTAGATGTTTCAGTTTCAGGTTTCACTAATTTCTTGGCAGATCAGTCAGTGTCAGTATAAGTTATAAATAAATAAGCCAGAAGTCATGAATAGGCAACAGGCTCAGTTGCCCTCACCTTGACTGGTGGAGTACAAAGTAACTTTAATAATCGCGGATACATAGCTAGCTGTCATGTACATATATGTCGTAGCCTAACCGAGCAATTTCCAATCATTTTATACAGCTGGATACAAAACACAATCTTAAAATTATGCCATGTATTTGTTAGCGACCTTAAAGTTTAAACAATTTTAACAGTTTCTAATAAAAATTATTATTTTCCGACAGTTATCTTAATAAAATTGCCCGGATGAGCGATTCAAAACGACGTTTTGGGCCCGATCCGGGTTCTTTATTAACAAAATATTATATATTTGTCATACAGATGTTGCCTCGTGATGTGATACGTGTGACATTTTCGTCCACTAAATAATATTCCCCACTTTTATTATTCTCAAGTTATATAACTTTTTGATTTTTTGATAGGGCAATTTTTTGATAGGGCATTGCACGGTTAGTCTATATATTATAGACAAACTGCGGAAACTGATTGCTCGGTTAGACTACGACATATACTATACATTAAACCTACTAGGTACTGAATATTTCATACCAAATAATAGTAAATATTAGTAGTACATACTATCTAACTAGCTTTGCTGTCAGAATCACTTCTAGGTAGTATATCTATAGATAGTGTACCTATTTACTTAAATTTTAAATGAAAATAAATGACCACATAAAGACGTAGACCCACTCTGCTTACGCAGAACCCATTAAGACAATTATTTATGGGCATCACAAATGAGATGACAGGATGAGACTGACTGCACTGACTGCTCTTCCATTCCAATCGTCCAACCCAACAAATACGTGCAAACTTGAAAATCATTAAGTTTACTTTACACAGACAGTAGCAAAGAAATGGGCTTCCAAGAATTTGTTTTAAGAGTTTGATTGAATGCATATTTTTCATTTGTATTTTTGTCTGAGTGATAATATAAGGCAGATGTATAGTATGTATGGACCTTGTGGGCCAACAACAGTAGTCAAATCTTAAATCTCATTTAAGGATTACTAAATAGATATTAATAATATTTTAAAATCCAAGTGCCAAGTAGGATTTATAAAATAAAAGTCAGTCCAAACTGGTTTGTAGCCAAAGGATTTATTTCAGTCATCATCAGGTCAACACTGAGCTGCCATCAGTCATGAATACAATACATATGAAACCGCACGACTTGTTAATTAACAAGGCACATGAAGATAAAGGCCATTATTTTATTAATAGTGAACTTACTTATATAGCACACTAAATATATTATAACTGAAAATGGAGTAGATATGGTTCAAATTGGTTAGTTGGTATACCATACCCATTTACCTAAACACATTAATTACGATGCGATTGTTACGTTGCACTTATTGAAGTCGCTTTGAAAATACAAAGTCGGCTTATACAGTTTTAAGTATGTAGCACACAATATTCCCACAATATTTTAGCAAATATGTTCTTCGGAGATTATTATGTTTTCATTACTTCATCCTTAATAATCACATATCATAATATCATGATGACTATGACACTTAAAATATGTCTACAAATGGGTGCAATCAGATTAAAAGTATTTACAGTAGTCTAGTCTATTCCAATCCCACTGTATATGCCATGCATTGGTATATACTTACGAACGAATATTAGATGAAGTATGAAATGAACTAAAGCTATGTACTATATAGTTCCAATTCCAATACTGACTACGTAATTATTTGAAAAGGTGATTACGTAAATAAGGTTAACAAACAAAGCAAGTGTGGTCGTCCAGAATGGCATCAAAGTCCCAAGAAGGATCATAATAATATTATTCCAATCATAAACAATACCACTTATATAAAATCTAATAGATATAATATGTACCATGAGATCAGAAATGAATAACAGCACTATAAGTATTGGCATTTGTTCACTATCCAGTAAAGCAGAGAGATGCTCTACATCATTGGATGACCTCGAACACTTTAAGCTTTGGTATTATACGAATAGGTATCTAATCTTCTTGAAAAAACACTATTTATGTATCATAATAATTTAAAAAAAATCGCATATATATTATGTTGTCTCGTTCTGATGGAATTTGTCAACACATTTGCAAATGATCAACAGAACAGAGAAACTATTTAATCTTCTACTTTATAAACCAAAATAAATCATTTTGGTTATACAAACATCAGATATCAGTTTACTGAGAAAGATAAAAAATGACACCCTATTTTTAGCTTTTAAAACGCCAACGTCAATGCCATAAACGTCAACTTCATTTTCGCCTTGCTATGATAATATGCATATAATTGTTACCGTTTGTATTAAAACTTAGTTTGGAATCCAAACTAAGTTTTGTATTGTTGTTAGTTATATATTATAACAATATTGTTATCTTTGGATTGAAACCTCCCGGGACGTTTTCAAATGCACAAATGATTACCAGTCTGCTTTAATTAAAGTCTAGTGCTTTAAATTAAACTAGTATACTTGGAAACATGCCCGTTTGCTTTAAAACGTACTACTCCATTCGCGTCATCGACTAAACCTTTAAAATAATTAAAATTAATGAAAATTGGTTGTGCTAACAGCTTCTCATAGACAAAGTTAAGCATGTGATGAAAAAATGAAAAATGCCATTTTCGTGGGACTTTCAGGCACTTTCTTAGTATATGACAGCTTCTAAAATTACCTTTTTTGTGTCACCGTATTCAATACCTTTGGTTTAAATGATTAAATATTTTCTAAAAATTTAGATTATCTTTCTTCTAAAAAGCCTAAACACTCATCCCATACTTACAGCCTGAACACTAATAAAATTCATTCAACTAGAAATGTGAAATTGACATGATGAGTAGTTTGTGACTTGAGAGTTGTGAGTTGCGACTGCTGTGATGTGACTGATGTGAGTCCACAAGTAAGCGCAAACCATTTGCTTGCTTTCAATTACCATTGCCCGGATTCGATAAAATGATTTTCAGTAATTATGGGGGAGTACGTTTTAAAGCAAACTACATATAGTATGTTCTAGAGTATACTGGTTTACTTTAAAGTAACCTATACTAGGTAGTTTCCTTTAAAATGACTGTTAATCATTTGTATGCTTCCAAACGTCCGGGGACGTTTCAACCTTTACTGAGTTGTACTATCAACGGTAACATTATACAAATTACATTTCAAATTAATTGTCATTGCCAATCGTCGTAATGTAGTAGCTCTGGTAGCTCAAAATACTAAATAAATCTTAGCTTGTTCACCCCCTATGTCATGTCATATCATAAGAACGATGATAATATGCCATTAATATAAATCTTTTATGCAATATGCTTGCAATACACAATGGAATTGGCAAATTGGCAATATTATATGCATGCATACAACGATAGCAGGGTATAAGAAGAGGATAGAATGTTTTACCGCTCGCACCGTCATAATACCTAGGTATAATGAAATGTGCAAAGTTCATTTAATTCATATTCATGAACCATTTTGTTCTATAATATTATGTTATGCTATATAAAACAGGGTGAACACTGTGAACAGTAGTGTAAACTAGAAATGATATAATTTACGAGTGATGAAAACTGTGGAGACTACTTGAATACACGTGTAATCGTTTTTGAGCAAATTGTGTTCATTAGTTTTGATTTGAGGCTAAGAAGCAACAATAAGATGAGTAAGTTGAGAAAGAGTCTACCGACGGAATATAATGAAGCCTCATTTACTTCATTGTCAGTGACGCATTCTTAATTTACGCTATTCCATTTTAGTGTCAACAAAGCATTGGGGAAACAATAATCTCTACGCTATATACAGTATATACCGTATATCCCACTTAAATTCCCAGCATCATGCTTCATATTGAACTTTAATGAATTTTCAAGTCTTTCTATTACAATTTGTCCACAGAATTTTAAAAAGGAAATAAAATGTTTAACACTTGGAACTATTTGGAACGAGAAAAATTATTCTGTGAAAATTGTGTTCTTTCGAGACATTGGTATATAGAAAACCAATAATTCTGCCGGAGATTCAATCAAATTGAGTATTTACGGTACCTCTATAATGTCTTACCTAATAAGTATGCTAACACTACGATCGATTAATATATAATATTACATCCTTTCATCACAGTTTTTAGCAAATTCTTTGGGTTCTATGGTTTGCCGTTGTTATCACTAAACCAAAAGTCAATAGTTAGGTGAGTGCCTATTTGTCTATAGTCTATGCCTAAACATTAATCCATTAGAGTAGGATTGCATAAGCGTTTGTTTCTGAGGATGAGTATTTGTGACGCGAGTAAGTTTTTCTGTGTCAGCGTCAGCAGCAATAAATAAGGCCAGGATGGGAAAACTTACCAGAGAGGTCAACAGTCTTTAGCTGAACCCAGTCCTTCTGTGGAATGTTGGTTAACGTCGAGATGAAGTTATTCGATAAATCAAGTTGCTCCAGATTTGGGAACATATTCAAGAGTGATTTGGGAATAGATTCAGATGTCAACTGATTCCATGATAAGTTGAGCAGTCGTACAGACTTCCACACAAATTGCCCTTCCGTATCTTCGTTTTCCCCAGCAGCTAGCTTTGTGTCATCCGTGTCCCCGGGCAAGTTTTCGTAATAGGAGGTCCCACTCGAATCACTACTGTAGGCCAAAGCCACTGTTCCATTATTGTCATCTGTAAATGCACGATCACTTCCACCCTCAAGAGTTGTAGCATTGTCGCCAATGTCGTCACTCATCCGAGTCAAGTCTCTGACTTTCCTTGTCAAATTAATAATATTTCCTGCCGAGCCCGGACAGTGATTGATACTGAGGAGAATCAAGTTAGGGAATACACGGTGCACATCCTGAAGCTGAATATCACTATTTCCAGATACGTTGACAAAAATAGCCTGTTGGATTCCGTCGAAGTCATCTTCTCTCTTCGGCAAGTCGTGTCTCCCCCTCAGTCCGTAGCAAACTACTTTCTCTAATGAAACGTCTGCAGAACAATACTCATTTAGGTTAAATGTCAGTTCTGATGGATTCACCAACTGGTTTTCAATATCCGACACTAGTTCATTTTCCGCCGTATGTCGACGATGAGAATATTCACTATGTACATGACGTCCATGAAATTTTCCACCAAAATTCTCCACACTCACTGGACTTCCTAAAACAATTGAAAGTAAAAGCAAAATGAATGAAAACGCTGGCATGGAAAAGCAATGCCAAATGCTTCTCCAAGTTCTATGCAACTGAAAACGTTTCATTTCCCGCACTTTCTGTATACCCTGTGCCATTTTCAGTTGATTCACTTCCTTTGTTTACTAAACGGTTATTGAGCTTTTCTGTTTTCGTGTTGTCCAATTCCAAGTATGAGATTCTCAGTTCTTCACGTTTTCAATTCAGTCAGACTTCAGACGTGGAAGATTTTCTGTTTTCGTACAGTCCTTTATCTTTTCTCTTATACAGTATTTTTTTTGTTTTATTCAATCTCATGCAGTTATAAATGGTAGCATAAGGAATCAGCGAATGCCTCTGTACTAGTAGTAAGTAGTACTAGTACTACACTCTGTTTACGACTGAAACTGTTGTCCGATGATGAATCAATCCAGTTTCTTCTTTGCAAAAATCAACTGTCTCGATAAAAATAATGATCTTGTTAAAAATAATGATATTTATTCTTGTGTGTGACGGTGACCTGTATTGACTGCTCCTGCTCGTTGTGCTGTTTTATCTGTAGTCTTCTCTCGCTAGTAGTGACTTGGCTGTGAGAGTTGACTTTGACTTGAACAACTGATTTATTAGCCAATATTGCTCCTTCTTTCAACTATTATTACGCATCTACTATCACGACCAGTGAACTGAACTGTAACAGTGTGATAAGGTAAGCAATAAACTGCAGCTATAAGCTATAATACATAGAAATGAGATTTTACGTATTAGTTATCTTCCGTGTTCCACATAGATGCTGAAAGTCTAGCCTTCAGTGTAATCTTTGTGTCTGTTTTGTGAATACGCTAAAACATCCTTATATACCACGTACAAGTTACAACTGCACGATACGACCACATTTATTGCACATCTGATATCAACAGTCTCATTTTAAATTGCTCAGTCTGTGTGTAGTATGTGCACCGAGAGGAAATTGGGATTTGAGATGAGAATGAGACTGATGAGACACTTTTCGCTTTACTCTTTTTTCATATGCAAAATCGGCAATAAAGATATGAGAATAAGAACAGAGATGATAAGTTAGCTCTTGTCGTATTATTTTCTGGTATTTTTGGAATTTCAGAAATGTTAATACTGTGCTTCACTATTACATAACAAAATATTCATTTCATTATTCACTAAAATGAGTTTCAGTTTAGAGAACTCAGTTGTCTATGGCCTCGAGTGCTAAGCCGTATCTTATTAAACTGTGTCAACTGTCACCAATAAATGTTGGATAAAATTGACAATAATGGATATCAATTGCAATACATGATCTAATACGTAGTAGAAACCATAATATTGCACTTTTCACCAGAATTCATAAGGACACAGATGTTGCACTTATGGCGAACTATAACAGTTTCACTCTACACCATGTTTATTTTTGTGTGTTTTAGACTTTAGCAAAGTCGCCAGTGGACATGGAAAATTTAGGTGCACATCATTTGCCAAATTGAAAAGAAAAGTCGAAATGATGGACGACTACTTAACAGAAACAGACTGACGTTTATCAAAAAGCTATTTCTGTTTGCTTTGTGTAATAAAAACAAAGAGAATTAATTGCAAGCAGAAAACGTTTGTTTGTGTTGCAGATATATAAATGTTTTGACGACTCATGGGCCAATGTCAACAAAACGTTTTCTATAAACTTGTTATGTGTGTGTAGTGAAATAATAATATTTTGCCTGCCCCAAAAGTTTTAAAAAGTGTTAAAAGTTGGTTTTCCGGTTTTTATTGCCCATTCACTACACTTGCACTTCTTGGAATAGAAAATTCTTTTCGCTGAAACCCAAAGAGACAGTTTCGTAATGAGTATTTAACGCCTTGGTAAGTGATCTCAGGTGTATGCAATAACTGTGCAATAAGTAAGAAGTGTTTTCAAGTTATAGCATTGTAAACGCATCGTAAAAGTGTTTGATTAGAGTTGAGGGCTGTGAGGTATGTTTACGAATACAATGTACACATCAACTAAGAGCATATCGCTGTAGAAAATGTATTTATAGGTTCTTCGTGTGTCTTTGCAAAATTATTGACAATTTCTAATGCAGGTGGCCAACTTTCCTCAAACAATTCCAGTTTAAAGCGGAAAAATTTAGTTTGCCTTCAAAAATATTTTGACACGTTGAAAGTTTTAGTATGAAGAGAACAGAGTTGAAAAACAGCCCTTCAGGAGACGAGCAACTTGATTGAACAAATAATATCTATCTCGTTTACATTCATCTTGATTGCACTTTTACATTAATTCCTGCACATAGCAATTTGCACTGCGGAGAACAAAAGGAATGTTTACCTTTGGCAAAAATTGTTTACAGCATTAAATCTAATTTTTTCGTTATCCCTTGTTTTGTTTCATGACGTAGGAAACAAGGTTATAAAACAGGAAAACAAAATGATAAAATCAGTCTGTCTCCACTCTCGTCACCGTTTTAAGACTTTGAAGGATGTTTAATAATTTTGGGCCTTTTAAAAGCTAAATAAAGACACTAGGTAAAGGTAAACACAGACTGTTAAACTAATATAAATAATTAAGTGCTTGTTTTTCTCTGCTCTTATTTTCAGTTTCGTTCACCTCGAAATTTTAATAATGTTTTGTTACAGCAGCTCCTATATAGAGCCAGGCAGAGCTTGTTGTATGTGTAGAAGCGGAACCAAATAATGTAAAGTGGAAAGAGCACAAAGGTAAGTTAACGCTGAGACGTCCTCTTCGGCAAAGTGCCAGATGCACACTGAACAGCTTTCCCATGTGCTTCTATCTATACTTCTGTGCAATTCTCGATTTTCGTGCATCTTCTACGCTCACGAAGTAGGGAATGCTCTTTGAGATTCTGCTACATGCAACGCAACCAACTTAAACTTAACTCACTCTCACAGTAACACACTATAATCTATGTTATCGCTTCACATATACACTGAGTAGACACTGAAATATAGAGCTAGTAAAACTTGTAAGCTTCCATTTACAATTTTACAATCCATTCTTCCTTGCTCTGCTTTGCCTTGGCTTCTAACTCAAAGATATTCCTTGTACAAATGATGATGTGATGTTGCACACACCACATTAGATCATGTGCACTATTACATACATATATGTATGTATAATTATATTATATGCTAATGACAAGCACGATAATGTTACTTATAAATTAGTTACCTAGATAAGGTATGTTCTCTTTGAACAAGGCATTTCAAATGATTTAAATGCATAAAACGCGTAGAAAGTATTTAACGGTTGAAAATTCTAAAAACATAATTTTAGCACAATAAGTTAGTCAGAAAAATTAAATGCATGTCATCAGAAATCCTTTTTAGTTATTATTTTATTACTATTAGTATTAGTACACATAATATTATGTACACACACTAAAAATTTAAACTCATTTTGCTAAAGAATGCTCATAATGTCGTCTCAAAAACAGTATAATTTTGTCTTGAATAACAGTGCTACTTGTATGAATTAAGGGAGGGATGATAATATATAAGTATAGTATAATTTATATTGCTATTTAATTATA
>JABASI010004511.1:0-13941 GCA_019776505.1 Tomocerus nigrus | reverse complement strand
AGCTACAAATTCACATTGCACTATACACACTGTTTCTTATTACACGCTCCGTTTTTATGTAGCTAAATCTTCTACCTGTAATCTGCATGCAGATGAATCTCTCTTTCTAATGTTCTCTTGATCATGGTCATGTTCTTTTTGAATTCTGTCCATTCTTTGATTAAAAATTCTTGAATTTTTGTTCAGAATCCAGAATTATTATTTAAATGGTTTTATATATGAAAAGTAGATCTAATGGTGGCAGCTACCCTACCCCTAGAGTTACTAAAATTATTTAATAGTTCGCCAGTTCGTCTTGTCCTGTGGACTTTTAATTCTCAAAGAGAGATCACTGCACTGTTCAGCATTAATGCAAAAGACACTACCACGCCTTCAATGAATGCAATATGCGCTGGGACGTCTGGACTAAATTATGTCGTCGTCTAGGTCAATGTCTTAAGAATAGAGCAAAAAAAGGCGAATCATTGTCCTATCCTGTCTTTTCGGCAATCCTCTGCATGTCTGCCCTATGGCCATAAAATAAACTGAATCCGCCCAGATCGTATAAATATAATTGATTTATGACTGATGAAGTTGTTGGGTTCAACTTCGGAACTCAGACTCAGACAGACTGAATTATTTTATAATATGCTTTTCTTTGATGGAACTTCAAATGTTATTAAACGTCTCACAGAATACAATTTACATAGAAGATATAAGCTTAGTGTAATTTAAAATGTCTGGTAATTCAACAGTTTATATATGCCCTGTCTAACCTTAAAATTCCACCCTAAAAAACGAATTTGGAATTCAAGACTTTCTTCTCTTCATCTCCAGGAATTTTTGTCAGTGCACAAATTAGCACACTAGTAGAATGAGTTTGGAAATTTTGGACATATTATCAATTGATTGACAAGGCTTATAATATTTCACAGTCGCCCTTTCCAAAACTGGGGAGCGCGTAATTCTTGGAAGGATCCAATTCCTTCTTAAGAAATTCAGATCTATTTTTCTACAACCGAGACTTGTCAGCTCAAACTTCCGTAGATCTGCAATATTACAAAATTCATAATGAAATCATCGTCGAGCATATCTAATACATATTATTTGGAAGTTAATTAACTGTAGTATCAATTTAGAATTTCTAATTGTTCTAATTTGCAAACAATTATTTTTGATAACTAAGCATAATTAGATGAGTCATTTAATTACTATAATTAAAGTTCTTTAATTATTACTGTGGTAAAAATCCAAGTTCTTATCTGTCTCGTCAAACTCGTCATCATTATTTTGCAACAAGGACCATGTATTATCTGTGAGGTATTCACTGATAAGGATAGAATGGTCACAGCAAGAATAGTTTTTGCCATTCGTGATGTCACACCCGATAGAAATGTTTATCTCTTCAATAAACGTCCTGCTCAGATACGTTAGGAGCTTAACTAAAGTCTTGTGTCTTGTGTGTCTGAAGTCGATGGATATTGCTGTAATTGTGGAATTACTGATATCGTGTCCTACTATAATTGGGGAAATGATTTTGGTAAGGTGTTCCGGACTTTTGCATTCTAAAACTTTCAGGACATCGAAAGAATTGGCATCTTTTGAAACTCTAACTCTGAATTCCGCCTTATTAAAGTAATCTTCTTTGCGGTACTCGCAGTGTGGAAAGATAAATTTGCACTTCTCCCAATTTGGTAAGGTAGAAAAATTGGTCCGTTTAATATCAGTCATTAAATCCCAATCGATTTCCAAAATTTCAAGTTTTTCCATTCTTGGAAAGGACAACCGTCGATGTTTACTTTCAAAGAATTCTAATTTTGCAGATATTCTAAGAATTTTCAAAGTATCTTTACATCCTTCCAAGAGCATAATTACATCAAATTGATGTCCAATGAAAACTTGTGACCCTCCACCAGTTTTCCATTCATCTAAGTATCCAATTTCCAACGTAGTTAATTTTAGTTGCAATTGGCGCAGTTGCAATATGTGCCGAAATAAGTGAACGTTGTTCCACGTTTGAAATTTTAGCTCTTTCAAATTATCTAAACAGCCGGCATCTTTTGCCATGTAGCAATTACGCAAGATCCTGGAAATGATTTCATGCCCTTGATGTTCAGTCTGCACATCCAATTCTAATCGTTCCAAATTCGGCATCCACTCAAATAACTTATGAACGATTCCATTGTAAAAGTATTGACCTTGACTACAGCATTCAGTGATTCGCAAAGTCCGAATACAACTCAGAGGGTAATTAACATAACATTTTGCCCTGCTTTCCCTCAGTGCATTAATATTCTCTGTTTGTATCATATCCATTAGATGTGATAATGAATACTTTCGGACTGCATTTGGAATATTCGTCAACTGCAGATAATTCAGATTTTGACAACTAAATAGAATTTGTGCAACATCAATTGAACGTATACCAATAAAATGGTCTGCGGAAATGTATTCATAAAATGTCAACGATAAAGACGTCAGATTTTCCCCAATGCTCCGAAAAAGAGTTTCGAAATACATGTGTGGCAGCATAATAGCACAGTCCCTTATTTCCAGATCCTGAATCTGGTGTTCCTCAAGAAAATTTATTGTGTCCAATTTTAACCTATTTGCCCTTCGCTTTGTTTCGCCATAAGAATCTGAAGATGCTAAAGCCAGTTTAAGAACAAACTTAATCCGTTGGTGAAATTCAAACTCAGATTCCGCGTACCATTTGTAGCATACCATTCGTGCAGCACTTAAAGTCTTAAAATCCATTTTTGAAAACAAAATCGGCAGAATCTACAAGAAATTATTAAAATTACACCACCCAACCACCAAAAATTGAACTAAACTTAAAAGGTTATGTCATTATGATGTAGTTCACGAGCCATCAAATTATTTTTCACCAACCACGGGAGAATTCACGATTATTTCTTTGGTGTTCTCTTCCCAATTGATTTGCATTCTATTTTCGACTTTCCTAACATCTTTGTCATTATTGTCATAGGTCAGTTCATTCATTGCCGTTTGCGAAAACTCCGTTTCAGTTGTTTGAAACAAAAGTGCTTGCGAGCTATGCATTTCGTCGTGCATGGATGCTACAAGCTTTGTACTGGGCTGAGATTCAAAAAGTCTCTTTTGGAAGACGAACGATTTCATTTTCACGCTCCAATAACCAAAATTATGGCCTTCGATGGTACCCGAATAGACAAATTCAACAGGTTGAATTATAAGATCAAGTTTTCAAACTACTAAAACAAAGGCGAACTCCGAAAGCGACCTCCTCCTAGGGCTAATAGTAACGGCTTATGACAAAACCACGATATATTTATTTTTCACATCTGAACAATTATATTGTAAACTAAAATATATTTAGTCTTATTTACCATCGTTATGCAGTTGCTAATGGATAATAAATAATATTCTTGTCAAAGTGGTCTCAGTGTTACATAAAAATGTTCCTCTCACAAAATCAAAGTTTATTTTCCTATGCCTAAGGACAGATCAAAAATAGTGATACAGTAAAATATGCGCTTTATATTATGTTCATGCTCCATAATGAGGAATCCATGATGTCAGGAACTATAATTACCTACCATTTTCTGGAAAACGACTGCACAGTGCAATCCAAAATGATATTGAATCATTTCTCTTTAGGTCAAAGTCAAACACCCATCCACCATTCCATCCAAGTACCTATTAATAGCGATTGCATTGGCATCCACATGAATACTTCAATTATTATGATTACTTGACTACCAATGAATTCCCTGTTGATGACCCATCCCATCCACCATTCCATCCAAGTACCTATTAATAGCGATTGCATTGGCATCCACATGAATACTTCAATTATTATGATTACCTGACTACCAATGAATTCACTGTTGATGACCCACATTATCAAAAAAATAGATAAGATTGCCTTAGTTTAACTAATGTACGTAATATTTATATTTATAGAGTAGGTAACTATCAATCGATGTAGGTGTCTGCAATCTGCAAACAGTGAACCTTTTAAAATTAATAAATTATATTTACTACATTGCGACATTTATCGGTGTATTCACAGAATTCACACTCACTATCTAATTGTATTGATACCTAGGTATGCAAAATGTATATATAAAACTATGCATAGATGCGTCGTATGCAAAAGTAAGTCCTATCTGCTTTTTATACATTTTTTTTCAAGATTCAACTGATTAATTATATAAAACTCGGTGATAATTTTATCTATGTACAAACTCTTCTCTCATTTTCGTCCTTTAATGTCAAAGTCCAAAAGATTGATCCTTGATTCACAGATTACACTGTTAAAATGGTCATTGTCATTTGTGGAGTAAAATAGGACAACACAATTTTAGTAGCTACTTATCATTTGAAGAGAGTTATACACACCTAAATACGTTTAGGTTTTGACCTTTTCATAAAATCTCCAGTAAAATGATTTTTTGCCGACACCACTACACCAGACTGAGGGTAACGTTCATATTATTATTAGCTACAGCTATAGGTAAGGGATATACTTTAATTTCATTGTTCTTGTATCTTGTAAATGTAAATCGTGTATATAATTCAAATAATAAAAAATAAATATCGTTTTAGTTTCAGGAGATATAAGCTTAATTGTGTTGTGCACTTTTAGGTATTGCTGCTGCAAAGGATTTCTCATTTGTTCATTCTCAATCAAACTTGGTAAGTCTGTGGTTACATAAAGGTACGTGTGTACATGTATTTAATTTTGGTACCTAACTGTTTATATTTACAAAATATTATTATTGTTAACTTGTAGCAAAATACAGATAATGCAATTTTTTTTCATAGCATAATGAAATTTTTCAGTGTGTAGGAAAATCTTCAAATGTCATCTTCAGTGATGCCTCAGATTGTTCTATCTATTACTTCTGCCATAATGACACAGAATACAGAGCTAACTGCCCTCTAGGATTTTATTTCAATCGGGAAACATCCCATTGCGATTTTTCAGAAAATGTAAACTGCAATCTTGTAAGACATTCTCTCGGGTTCGTACGTGCCAACCCAAACAATTTCTCCCAATAATTATTATATACCTTTAATAATTAACTTACTATTTCGCTAAATTATATGAAACAACGGAAGATCATGTGAGTCATACAGATAGAGCTCTTGCGCAGCGTTTGTAATGGAAATAAACTTTTTTGTTTTATGTCTATGCACAGGAAGATGATACCATGATAAGCCCAGCACCCAGATTCGACTTTGACTGTCCTGGAGATGGAAAGTGGCCTCATGAAACAGCATGCGAAAAATGTTAGTTTTTGAGGTTCCGCTACCCTGAAGTCATGTCACATCACATTTTATATGTGTTATTGTTTTTGGGTGTCCAGGTGTCATTTATTTATCAAATGTAACCAAATTTTCCAATGTGGTGGAAGGTGAATATCTAGGACATTTCTTTCGAAAACCCTTAAAATGTGATATGCTTTTGAAACTCCAGCGAAGAAAACTCGAAATTTTTGGAACGCTGCATGTAGCATATCTTGCTTGATGTTTTTTGAGAGACGTGTGCAAGATTTCTTAATTAAGATTACTATTAATATAATTATTAAGATTACTTTCGGCTACATTTTGGAAAAGGTGACATTTGACAAATTAATGCGATCTGTGCACCCAAATACGATAATAGATGTAAAGTGTGGTGTCACATGGCCCCAAAGCAGAATTATAACTTAACAAGAATTTGATGATTTATATGTAAGATTCAATTGATACTTGCTGTTGTAGATTACGAGTGTACAGGGGGTGAAGCGACTTTGGAGATTTGCAAAGATAACCTGTTATTTGATCTAAGATACGACGAGTGCAACTTCCCGGAAGGGGTAGACTGTGGAGACAGAGTGCGTCCAACCGATTCTCCGGGTACTCAGACACCTCCAATAAGTACAACTCGTACAACAACTGCAGGAACTACATTGATGCCAACGGAAACTCCCGAAACGGAAGACCCGATAACAAATCCAATTTCCACGACAGGTCCTACCTCAACTTCAGTTCCTAGTACTACAATCGACTATGAATTTGTGTGTCCTAGACCTGAGGGGAATTTCGCCGATCCCGAAGATTGCACTGCCTTCTACAATTGTCTCGACAATGAAGTTATTGGCCACCAATACTGCCCAGATGGTCTTTTATTCAACCCTAATATTGAAAACTGTGACTATCCGTGGAATGTAGACTGTAATGATTCATAGGATTTTTCTACATGTTCAAAAATACGATAAATAGTTATTTAAAAAATGTTTTTATCACAATAACCAATAATGTCGCGTCTCGCGTATCGAGATTGAATTTAGTTCGTGAGTTCGCAACGCATGTTTATTTAATGCATAACAAAAAGTATTATTGCCCTATTATTTTACTTTCTGATATTCGGCCCAAATTCCAAAGAATGGGTCTTTGTCATGCTACAAAAAACGTTACTTCAAGGTTAAACAATAAATTAAAAGTAAACTTATAGTGTACAAGGTTAAAAATATGACACGCATCTATTTATGATTACCTGCAATATCAAACCAATTGGCACACACCGTTTAGTAATGGATATTAATATTATATCCACAAAATATGTAGTTTTTGTAAGCACTATACTATTTAATAGGTACAGCGAAATTTTGCAATTTTTTCATATTCAGGAAACATTTGTGCAAATAAATAGTTATTGCAAATACAGTCTTATTGATACAGTTAAAAAACCACGAATGAATGTACAGGACCCAAAATATTCTTGGGCAAATCAATTTTAAATTCTTTGATCAATGCTTTTGTAAAAAGGTAAACTTTTTCATTGATATTTACATAATTATGATATACAATTCGACCGTTTCTTAAGAGGTATTTGAGGTATACCGTAAAATGCGAGATTCCTTCTCTATATAGTCATGTGGTGATTGGTAATGTATGTTACGACGGTGAAGATAGCATCATTTTAATGAGAAACAGGGGCTCAAAATTACTTTGCTTATTTGCACTTTGATGACAACCCTGAACATGATAGAATAAGTCGTTGGATTATGCTGTTGGAAGCAGTCGTAATAGAAGCAAACTTTTTCACTGAAGAACATGTGTTTCAATATTGGAAGTAACAGGAAAGGGATAAAAGATGTTTGCCATTTAACAGTGGGTTACCTCTGTTTAATCATTCATATCCAAAGACTAATAAATATATAAAGGAAAATGCTTTCATTGATTCGGTTAGTTTAGTTCATTTTTTAATCCTTCTGAATCTTTTATCCTTGTCCTTGCAATGAAATTTACAGGTATTTCGCATAAAATTGCACTTTACGTAATAGAACTCTAAAAAATCCATTTTGAGACTACGCAAACGCAATGCATATAATTATACTAATTACTATTATAATTATCCCTACATCTACATCCATACATCCATTCATTGTAATAAAAACTGCCAAATTCTATTTTTTAATTAAACCCTACAGATTTTGCATTGTGTTGCTACCTATTCGTGGGAATTTCTTTAGTACCTGATATAAAGGTAAACCATGAAAAGATTTTCACTTTCACGCACATCCAGCCAAAATTCAGTCAGTCAACCAAATAAAATATTTTCAGTTTCTATTTTCCAATAAAAAGAAATAATTTGATTTTTCTCAAGGGAAAAAAAATTAAAGATGATCCTTCGCCGAAAACGACTCGGATAACCATTGACGTCGTTAATGAAGACCCAGCGAGTAATTTATGCGTGAGCTGTTGGTCCACTTCCGGAAATTCCCAACAGAAACACCATATTCAACAAAAATGCTTCCCAGCTGATAATAATTCTGTCGGGAGCATTTCTTGGGCTTTCAAGCCGAATTTTAACAAAATGTTTTGGTGCAATGCCCGCTGGGGGTTGACCCATTTGCAAGCCTTTCCCGTATTCGGTGAGGGTGTTCCAAGAGTTAGCAGCACATGGCTTATCGATGGTAGAGGTAAAAGAAGATTTACGGAAAATGGAAGATTCGTTAATGACTTTTTCGAAGACTGGCCCGGTAATTATTTATTTACAGTAGCCCGCGCACCAGAAATCCAAGTACTGCTTATTGGTACTAAATACCCCAGAAAATAGCACTAATTAATGCTTTTGCTTAGTTTATCCATGTTTATCCTACAAAATTATTATTTAATTTTATCATTTACGCAAGGTAACTTTAAAGTCTTTATCTCCTCTGAATTTTAATATCCTTCCAAGTAGAAACTAACGTAATCTATCTATTAGGTTTATCGATGACAACAAAAAAAGAAGACTGGTTATTTACAACCGAAGACCCAATAACGGAGGAGCCAATTACAGAGATTACAGGAGATCCAATCGAAACAACAACTGAAGACTACAATTGGTCAACAACGGAGGAAATACCAATAACTGAAGACCCTATCACTGGAAACCCTTCAGAACCTACAACTACAACAGAAGCAGATCAGACAACAACAGAGGAACAAACAACTGAACATTCAACAACCGAAGGTTCAACAACTGAAGAATATTGGACAACAGAGGAACAAACAACTGAATATTCAACAACCCAAGGTTCAACAACTGAAGCAGATTGGACAACAACAGAGGAACAAACAACTGAATATTCATCAACATCAGAGCCTACAACCGGGAATCCTGGAGAAGGTTTTGTGTGCCCATTACCTTCTGGGAATTTTCCTGATCCTTTAGATTGTACGTCTTATTATGCATGTGATGCTGGAGAGGTCGTAGGTCACTTAAATTGTCCCGATGGTCTATACTTTAATCCTGCTATTAATAATTGCGATTACCCTTGGAATGTTGAATGCCCCTTGATGAACAGATAGGTAATATTATTATTACCTAGTTAAATGCATGTTAATCATTGAGCTATTTACGTGAAAGTAAATAGTAAAACGACATTTTCCTCACTTTTCTTTTATATTCATTCTCATACACAGATGTACAAGCTGTAAATAATAAAGCTGACTAAACAAAATTCACAACGGTTTGAACAGCAAGTCGAGAGACTGTCAACATCTAGATGCAATTCATTTCGTGTCGCATTTTACCTTTCTCGAACATTATCATATTTTTATTAAGCACATTTTACATTATTTAATTCAAAAAGTATTGGTGTTTAAATTAATTCAAGGTCCCTCTCTACAAAAATGGACACCGGGTCACTGGGGTCATGTATGTTAGTGGGAGAGTGATCGAGTAGACACTAGGTCAAGGTACAGACTACAGACACACTACCGCTCAAGCCGCGAGGACTTACTTGTAGTGGCGACGGTTTCAAAAGAAAAAGGGGTCACCGGGATCCCGGACTCAAAATTCCATGCATAATTTACCTTGTAAACGGTTAGAGATATTTTGTTCAGATTTACCGCACGTATTTTTGAGGTAAAAAGAAAGCTGAATTTTAGAAAATGAAAGTAATTGAACACATACATTTTTTGGGGGGAAGTTTTCGCTAAAATATATTGTGTGATGCACATATTTGTTTGATTAATTTATTATAACGCAACAGAGTCATATTATCATTACCTAATATTATTATCGGTAAAATTGGATTACAATTTATCATAATTTCATGATGATCATAAATCTTTCACATGTGTTCAAACACTTGTGCTGTTAAAAAACAGAATAACACAATCACCAGAATGATGAGACTCTTTCCTTTGAATGTTGCATTGATGACGGTACCCAGGTTATTTTCTAGCAGTTATCTTCGTATTTCCTGCAGGTACGGATTATTTCAAAATAATAGAACAGTTAAATACACTTAGGTATTCGAGTAGGTATAGGCAGGTATATATCCGAATTGAACTTTCCTATTTCCTATTTGCATTAGTCTAGATTCCAGACCAACTTTAAGCAATTTCCGTGCACAATTCGCCTTTATATGTATTTAATTTATTAAACTTCGGAAAATTATAGGGTTGAAAGTTACAGTGACAGTGACGCGTATTGAAATGACTAGAAAAATGCTCGAAAATAACCTGCATCCCAACAACCTATGCTTAAGAATAAAGTAAACAACAAATCATCGATAGTAATTGGTTGCTCAAAATGGGCCGAAACATAAAATTATCATGTAATATTGCCTGTTATCAAAGTAGGTAGGTATGTACATTGCAAGTACAAGTTAGTGTATCCCAATTTCATTTAATGATAAATCCTTATAGCTTTGGAGTGTTTACTTTTCTGTTATGCTCTAAATTAAATAGCACTACTACTGTTGTCTCATTATTCTTTCTCTAAAAGTCAACTTTTTATCATTGGAAATAAACCGAATGGCAATGTCATATATATATTTCAAAACAACCCCATAAATATGATTGATCGAATCAGGTAGGTAACTAAAGGACATTTAGGGAACTGCCAGTGCCACATTATAGCAAATATCTATATATTGTATTGGATACTTAAAAAATTAATTATATACTACAGTGGGTACTACGTAGTACATGTCCCTCTGGGGTCTGGGAAATCTGTGACAGGAAAGTCCGAAATTCCCCTGTCAAATGTCTGCTTTATTTTATATCCGGATTTCAGAACAGCAAAATCTTTGAGTGAGAAAACATTAAATAAGAATTAAACCATTGTAAAAAGGATAGAGTAGCGCTGGCATAATTACGGTGACCTAGATCTACTGACCCTATTAACGTTAACATGTCCCTTTTAACGTCTACTCTACAAAGTTTTAACGTACTTATAGTATAGTAACGTAGTTTTTGACATGACCTTAGTATAATCTAGTTAACCTTGCCCTATTGACCCCATTTTCGTGATTCTTTGGACAGTAGTAGTACATGTACAAAATTTTAACTGTGTATCTCAATGCGCTCAGGAGATGACCTAAGGATGATCCAATTGACCTTGTCCCAGTGACCTTATTTTCGAACTCAGCGGTTAAGTGGACCTCTATATATGACACAGAAAATTTTAACGATGTACGTCAATCCGTTCTAAAGTTATTTTCCCCAGGGATGCGCGATGGATAGACTGACAGACAGATATTGGTAACCCCTATACAGAGCAGCTACGCTACTCTCTGAATAATAATGATTATTGGACCAGGTGTCTTAATTTTGTTGTATCTCTATCTGCTGTCATCTAATAAAGGGCTATAAAGTCTTAAAAAGAATTTCTCCTTCGAAGATAGGAGATTTTAGGAGACTGAGAAGTTATTCAGATGGTTGAGAAGGATGTATCTGAATTTGAACGCATACAAAACGGAAGTCCCAACTCCCAACTCACATTCAACTCTTTCAATTCTTTTTGATACGATGCTGTTTCTTTCTCAACCTACTAATTTCCACGTGGAATATATTATTATTAATTATGCGATGCCCCTTGTCAGACACTAATAAGCACAGGTGTGACTGTTTATGCTACATGGTTGTAATCTTGTAATGCGTAAATGCGTGTATAATATGATATCGCATTGTTGGCAAATAAATGGATTCTGATAGATTCTTTATTCCATTTAATTTGGTACAGGCCGGAATGTAGTCTTTTAGTCTTGCCTTGATATTATTATTATTTATACAGGCTTAATTTTCAAGTGCAGAATAACGCATTAAATAGAAATGGAATTTACGCCCCTGATTCACTAAAATCCGACCAACATGATGAAGTAATTTATATTTTTCATTAATTAAGAGTACTTGTTGGTAGACCACTTCTCAGTTTTTCAAGCTGTATATAAACAATGCACATGCACATAAATGATACAGTTTTCTATAATCAGCCAAAATGAAAGGGATATTAATTGTATTGGCTCTTATTCCGTTAGCCTTTGCTTGGCCATACGGGGAAACGCAAGTTCGTGGTGTCAATATTGGATCTTGGCTTCTCCTCGAGAAGTGGATTACACCTTCTGTCTTCAGTGGACTTCCCAGCAATGTCAATGATGAATATCAACTGACCCGGTACGATGAACGTGAATAACGTGATTAAATTCCAACATAAAAATCCTTCGTAAATAATTGGATAGATATTTAAAGACCATTTTTAACTAAAAACTTCCAAAATCTCTGTTAAGAAATAAAATTTAATTTCCAAATGATCTGCAAGAAACGGAATTAAAAAAGTTGAAAAGTGACGTAAAATAAAATTCCTTGAACTAATTAATAAAGTCTTCATATTATACTTACTTAGAATGATTTGATCTGATTTCAGATATCTTGGTCGTGATGAGGCAGAAAGACGCCTTCGCCAGCATTGGGACACCTGGTTTACAGAGCAAGATGTCATCAATCTGAAAAATGCTGGCATCAACCATCTTCGTATTCCTATCGGTTATTGGGCATTTGACATCAAAGCCGGGGAGCCATGGGCTCGGGGATCTTGGGACTATGTCATGAAGTACTTTTCTATAATCCAATGCTAGCAGTTTAATTACGGAATCGTATATCCTGTTATATTCTTAAAATCGTTTTTTCATCATACTAAAAATTATCTGGCTGAAACTGAATTCATTATTCTCAAGTTGCCTCAACTAATAAGAATGTGCATAATTCCCAAAAGGGTTGTACTGAAATAACAATAATAATGGGGATTTAAAAACGACCGTTTTGATTATGGATCATATGCAACAAGCTTAACGTGTATTCCTTTTTTGTTGAAGGGCTTGTGGATGGGCAAAAAGACACGGTTTGAAAGTTATGGTAGATCTTCATGGTGCTCCAGGATCTCAAGTTAGTATTATTATTTTATTTTATCGTAATCAAAGAAAATATGAATACATTTTAATAACTATTCATGATTAATAGAATGGCAATGATCACTCGGGTCAATCTGGAGCCATCAATTGGTATTATAATGGTAAGTGTCCACAAAACAAAACCTTGAAACTATATTTCTTAAAAATATCCCTATTTAGTAAAATATTTCAGATTGGCAAAAGAAGAGGGTTATGGGGAATTTTTTAAAACTTGATTTTCCCAATTTATTGGCTCATTTATGACATTTATTACCAGAGAGGGTTTATCGTGTATAATGATACAATTTTTCTTCGAGCAATTTTATCTTTGTTATAGATGAAAATTTGGATCGTTCCGTCAGAGTGATTGGAGAAATAGCTAAAGTAGCAAACACAAGTGAAGTGAGTTGAATATTCTGTCATTGCTTTCTATAGCTAAAAGTATTGTTAAAATTCATGGATTTATTATTTAAAATTGCACTAGTGGCGAGACACAATCACGATAATCCAGCTGTTGAATGAGCCAGTTCTTTGGGACGATTATGGCTACAGACTGTCTCGACTTCAAACTTATTACCGTCGGGCTTATGATGAAGTGAGACGATACAATGACATTGCCGTCGTTGCAGTTCACGATGCTTTCATTGCTCTTACAAACTGGTACTATTTAAGAGACGATTCTCATTATTGGTGGGTGATGCTCGATACTCATTTGTATCAAGTGTTTACTCCCGAATGGGCTAACCTCTCTTGTGAAGAACATGCCAGATTACCATGCCGTGCTTGGCAATCCATCCCTGCTGCTAATCAAAAATTGTGGACTGTTGTCGGTGAGTTGTCTACTATTTGGCAGATAAATAGAAATAATATTATCAAATTAATCTTATCACATCTCATTTACTAAACTGTAAATTCAAAATTCCATAATGTGACATTTTAATAGGTGAATGGTCTTTGGCAACTCCAAGACCTTGTACAAATCAAGCTAATTTCGCAAAACACCAAATCGGAGTTTACGAAAGGGGAAGCGGATGGTTCATGTGGAATTTCAAGCATGAACAAGGTTGGCAAGAGTGGTCCTTCCTTGACAGTCATCGAAATGGATGGATTAATCTCAACCAAGATAACACTGTGTACTGCTAGTCACCATCAGTATATATATTTGTGAAGAAAACATTGGTTGTGTGGTTGTGTGGTTGTCCCCTCATAGCTATTGGTCGAGATTAGTCTCATGCTCTTTCATCGCGGTCCGTTCTAAAACAAT
>JABASI010004510.1:0-13941 GCA_019776505.1 Tomocerus nigrus | reverse complement strand
TACACTGCAAACCAAAAGCACATTTCAAACGCATATCATAGGGTTCTCGGGAGAAGCATTTCGCATTTGACTTCTAAATGATGGGGAAATGACTTTTAAATGTCCTTCGAATGGTTTCATATGTTCTTCGAATGCTTTTCAAATGCTTTTCATATGCTTTTCAAATGATTTTCAAATAAACCATTTTGGTCCAAAAAAAACAAAAGAATTGGGCAGGAGTCGAACTCCGTACCGTCGGATCTGAAACCCTAGCCATTACCACCTAGCCCCCACGGCTCCTATGTCCTGAGAGGTAGTTTTTGTCCTATATGTATTATATATCTGACTATCATTTCAAAAACATTTGAAAACCATTCGAAGAACACTTAAAACCCATTCGAAGAACATTTGAAAACCATTCGAAGAGCATTTGAAACACATTCGAAGAGCATTTGAAACACATTCGAAGAGCATTTGAAAATCATATGGGGGACATATGTGTAGCATTTTAGACTCATATGGCCAACATATGCGAAACATTTACCAAGTACATTGGCCGAAAATGCGTTCGAAATGTTGCCGGAATGGACGTACTTTTGACAGCACATGAAGGGCATTTGGAAAACATTCTGAAAAAACGGAATGTTTGGAATATGCTTCAGAAATGCATAGTGGTTTGCAGTGTAGGTGAGCAATGCTTTCTCCCGCTTACCACTAACTGCAGTGATAACTGACGGGGCTGATTTTTAACAACGTCCCAGGCCCGAATGCCCGAGGATACATTTAAAGCTGATGGAATTACACTTATGAAAATTAAACGTGATGTGCAAAAATAATATGGGATGAATTGCAGATAAATGGCCTGGTGTTTAAAGGCCTCGAAAGTAGCCACAAACTACAAAGGTACCCTCAATGGTAGCCTCAAAGGTAGCCACAAAGGTATCCACAAAAAAAACTTCGATTTTAAATTTTTGCGGTCTTATATTGTAATATGGTTATAAAGTACAGTCTATATTATTATGTAGCTAGTTATGTGTATAGGAGGGCAGCTATCAGCGAACGAGCAGTAGCGAGTGAGCTGACCGCCGCTAAATGTAAAGTAGTCTGTCTGTAGTTTGTAAGTTGATAAAAGGTGTGTGTGAATGTGTGTTTGAGGATCAGTCTGAGTCTGGGGCTGGAGAAAGAAGAGTCCTAAAAATTAAATTAAGCGGTCAAAATGTAAGCCTGCGTGTATCATCGTCATTCTTTGGGTCACATTGCTCTACCATCTGGCATAAGTGTACGGATCCCCCACCATCATCATTTACATTTTCCTATCATCCTCATGTTGATTTTACCAGTGGTATGGTAAAAAGCCCCAAAAGTGGTCTTAGGAGTACACTGATGATATTAGAATGATTTGATGATGTACCTAGGTTTAATGATATAGGTACAATGATTTTGACTGATTAATTAGTAATTTTAAGTTTCATTGTCAATAATAAATGGCAAACAGTTGATAAATAAAACAATTTTTTATAAACTTTGCGAAATTTTCATTCATTTTGGGTGAAAATCTAAATAATTTTTTACGATACACTTCATTAATTTGGAGACAATTCAGTGGGTACATAATTAAATAATTTTTTGAGACATTTTAATTTATTTTGCGACACAATTAAGTGACACGCATTTGCTAAAACAGTCAATTCCACCATTTAATTAGGAAGCTCAGCGTGAAGAAACTGACCAAATGTCCACAACTTTTGCAATTTCGCTAGTTACGACGAAACCGTAGAAGAAGTGGCTAATCTTTATACTATACCATAATTATTTAAATAGATGATAAAAATAATATAATGTGTTAACAAGTATAGGTAATTAAATTATTCACCTACCTATGTTACCTTGTAAAAATTTTAAGGACAGTATATCAGCGGAATTACCTTCTACCACTCGAGATACGATTGAGCATCTGTACGTGCTCTAATATAACTAGTTACCATAGAGAATCTCAGTTTAAGTTAGGTTAAAATAACTAGATGTTCTATATATAGTAACCGGTTACCATAGAACACATGCAGGTGCTCTATCTTAACTTAGATCTTTCTACCGATCTGAGACTTAACAAATAAATAAATAATTAACTTGAGTAGCTACTAGCTACTATGATCTGGACAGCCCAATAAATATTTGAGTTCAATGCAACAAACAGGCAGTTTAAAGGGCCATACATATTGAACGTCGAAATACGTAGTTATAAAAATACATTTATTTAATACCAGTATGAGTATAAGGTTAAAGTTATGTTTGCAAAATTTAAAAGGGAATACAAGTTTATTAAAATAACGCTAATACTGTCGAGTTTTAAAACATCATTCATAAGGTAAGAATTGATTGAGATTTCCAGTGAGTGAACAGATTTCAATCTTGTTCATTATTGTCTACCTCTCTTTTCTCATTAATCTTCTCTGTGGGGAGCGCTGGCAATGTTTCTTCAATTATTTCCAAAATTTCATTCATTTGCTCTTCAGTAAGGCGTTCCTCACTCTCTTCTATAATTGCTTGCAGATCCCCGGCTTTAGTAGGTCTCTAAGGGGTTTAAATTTATTGCAATAATAAAATTAATTGCTCTTTTGTTTCTAATGTACAAAAGTTTTCCAATTTTCAATGACTCCATTGCAATTGAGTGACACTAATTAATTTGTAAGTAAATTCCTTAAGAAATCATACACACTGACAAATAAATTATATCAAAACATTATATTACGGGCTAATTGGAGATTTTGTTATAATATACGCGGGCTTAACATAGTAATAGGAATTAATTTTGTTTTACCGTATTTAGTATGTTAAGTTTCTCAGGCTTAGTCAACTTGTATGGCTGCATACGCTGAACAAATTTATGAAT
This sequence comes from Tomocerus nigrus, assembly GCA_019776505.1. NCBI lineage: Eukaryota > Metazoa > Arthropoda > Collembola > Entomobryomorpha > Tomoceridae > Tomocerus > Tomocerus nigrus. Next base: position 11,072 of record JABASI010004510.1, on the reverse strand, counting down.
GGATGTCTCATCTTGTACTACACATGGTGTATTTTGAAAATATTGTAACGTTTCATAAACAACAGTTGACATGTGGGTGTTGGTAGATCCTTTCTTCTGCCTTAGGCGTTCATGTTTGCAAGAGGCATTTTTTTCTTTGATTTCTTTCAAAGCTGTATACACCTAAATATATTGAAAACAAACAACGGATTAGAAACCCTTTATTGTTTTAGCCACAGGTAATCATTCACACGTAGCCATAATTTTATTTTTCACTATTTGTTATTTGTGAAAAGTTTGAGTTACTTCATAATTGCTTAGATATCCAGCAAATTTCTTCTGTTCCATCGCGATGAACTAAGAATGCTTTTTTCCTTAGATTATTTTCGTAATGTCTCGGATGAAGAATTTTATTCTTAAATGGTCACGCTGACTTTACTTTTGCTTCTTTCCTAATTTAAAATGTACATCAGGTGCTTATCATTTTTCTCAACGAAGCATTCAACATTGACGTTATTGATGAAAAGTGCAAACAAAACTAAATCTGACAAGTGACAGGACTTTAAAACCAATAGTAGGACCGTAGGTGTATAAAACAACAAAAAATGTTTTATAAAAGCAATTAATTTGTACTTATTACTGAAGCAAACTATTATTACACTTGATGATATTATTTATATTACTGCTGGTAGATGTATGAGATTGATACATTCTGAATCGAAATAATAGCCACCTAATACTAAATAAGTAATACTATTATTATGACATTCATACAGCCTAGAAACAAACAGATCTGTTCCCGCACAAAACTCGAAAACTCGACTCTTTTGTAAGAATATTATGGAAGAGAAAAGAGAAATAGTACCTACACGAGAATGTGAGAAAAATCTCGAAATGGGAGGTCAATAGTAACTGATGCTGGCGTTCGGGCCGAGAAGTAACATGTAACTGTCAACTGTACAATTTCTTCAGACACTTTGGACACTAAAGACCGGGCAGTGGGCATACGAAGATGTGTTTTTAATCCGTACATCACATAAATATTCAACAACAAACAGAAAACAGAAGCAAAAGCAGAACACACGAGTAAATACACGATATATACATCTGTCATTCTCATTCTTCTTCTTCCTTCGCCACCTACGCATCAAGATTTCTTAGCTCCTGAAAATATAAATGGCCTTAAATAATATAATAATAATAGACACAAAATCTATTTGGTATGGTATGCTTAGTAACTACATTCCCTTACATAAATGACCTTCAAGGGGAACGTTGTATCAGTTATTATTGCAAATTACAAACCTACGCAGAGTTGTGTGTAATTATAGAAGAGTTCCAGCAATTCTAATTCCGACTGTGGTTATCTGACTTTTATGACCTTGGAATTTTACTTTTCTGACAGCCGCAGAATTGCTAGAATGTTAGAAACCATCACTTTCTGCCGGCTTATAGTGAATTGTGAACATTTATGAAAATCAATATCCCCTACAATTGAGCCCCAGAATTCCCAACAGTCATATCACGCCAGATTTTTATCTACGTCCAATACAGTAAACTGTCAGAAATAGACAAGTACGTTCAGGAATTTATTTTCAAACGAACAAATCAAGTTGTATGTTGTATCAGTGTTTCTCTCTTCACCGACTCTCCTGTTGACTCTTCCCGGCCACTATCAACTATTCACCATACATTTACATTTTAGTTCTTATCTTTTATCTGATAGCAGATTCTCAGAAGGCGGAATTCCAATTATTTAGCGTCGAGTAGCTTATTTCTATTCTACTGTGAACTGCTTCATGAAACCTCTTGTAAGTTTTAATTTAAACTTACGGGTGTATGAAAGACTCTTTGGTGGGATGTCCTCGTAACTCTTAATATTGCAGAAGCGAATTTCATCAACAAGTTGTTGTGTCTTTTCATCAATCTGTAATTTCCAAAACAAATATATTTGAAACATTTTGGTTCTTTGAGTAAGTAACATATTATATGAATAAATAAGTATAATATGTTTTATATAACCAATGAACAATGGTACCAACGTGATAGGTACCGTGTCTCTTATGAAACAAAATCAGAAATACTGCATTGACTAAGTCAAAATGATTTTGTGTTTGGTTTTCGTATTTCAGGAGAGGAGTTAAAATGGCTGAATTTTGGAATCGAATTGAGCTTGCCAATCCGCCCCGACACATCGAAAAGAAAAGGAAAGAAGCTGTCTATGAATGGATTCCGTGTGCCGGTTCCAAGCGAAAGTTAGATTTGACTGGGGAGGAAAGAATATTAGATGAAGAAATGTAAGCGCAATTTCCAGCAATTTATCAATTTGAAGTTTGAAGCATAGAGCATTAGAACTAAGATATTACTTTTGGATGTTATAATAAATCATTACAAAACTGATATAATGCAGAGTAGCGCTTGATCTATGATCCAATGGTAATACTACACTGGTAAAAATAATACTATTTAACTCTACACTAGTGTACTATTAGTGCATGTAAAAATTTTGAACGGTGTATCTGTATCTGTTTGCGAGATGACCTCAGAATGCTTTGAATTTGAACTACTGACCCAATATTTATGTACAAAATTTGAACCACGTATCTCAATGAATTCATGAGATGACCTTAAGATGAACCAGTTGACCTTGTCCCTGTGACCCCATTTTTGAACTCAATGGTCCAATGGACCTCTAGATGGCACAGAATATTTGAACAATGTGTGTCAATCCGTTCTAAAGTTATCGTGAACAGAGATAGACGGACAGACAGATATAGTAAAAGCATACAGAGTAAAACTGCGTTACTTTGAATAAACAGCCTTCGTATGGTTACGGCTACTTTATGTATGAAAGTCATTTAGCTTAGTCCAGTTTTATACTTCAATTAGAAATGTATCAGTAATAACTTTCAGATTTGCCGATACCAATTTAGGAAATCCCCATTTATTTCTCCTTTGGTGCGAGCGCCATGAAGTAAATGATTAGAGCGATCAACACAGGAATGTTGTCTTCTTTCGACTTCTCCCAACGCTCCAGGTAGGTTTGGTCGAGCAATTTTATTGATTGTAAAGTTCTAAACTTACATGGGAGGCTCACGGAGCGTTGTGAAAGTAGTTATTGGAGAAAAATTCCCCTAAAATTTTCAGAATGTTAGAAATCAACTGCTCTACCAACCGCACCTGAAGCGTCGTAAAAAATACAGAGGTAGGGGACAGTACAGGAGCCTTGGGCGGTTTAGCTAGATCATCTGTTAATCTAATTGTAATTGTCACTTGTCAGTAAAGCATTTACAATTAGATTAAAGGATGTTGTGCAGTTGGGTCGTTGGGTGTATTATTAAAATGCGATGCAATTATAAGAGAAACTAGCTGATGCAATAATTGAAGTTTGGTAATTTCTAAACTGGAGAAATATTGTATAGGAAACCGTCAGCAAAGCTATTTGCTGTAGATGAAACTGTCCAGGAATATGTACTCGACAGCGACGGTTACATGCGAGGTAATTACACAGAGAATACTACAGTGAGTCCTGCCACAATTGTCAGTGCACCGGCGATGGACTTAACGGAACAACTGCCAAATTTGGATGTGAATTCTGCAGAAATAGAGTCAATGGCAATGGACGAGAATGAAGAGCTCCCAGAATCAGGTTTGCGAGAATGCATGGTTGTTAATGATAAAAAAGGTGGTGGGAATTCGCATGGTTTGATGGGGAACTCAATTGGGGATGGGACGGTGACATATACATCTTTGGTACTTTCAAACGAGGTGCGATATTCTATGGCAAAAAGGCCCGTCGATTTCTCAACTGTGCTCGCTCAGGAAATGGTGAAACAGGCCACAATGGCAGGTGAGTCCTCATTTATACTAATTATTTTTGTTCTTTAGTGCTTTGAATTAAAAATAAATAAAGTCTTCTTTTTAGTGGTTTTATGGAAGCCGCTGTTGCCAAGTCCAAAACCTCTGACTTCAGTAGCTCCCCATACGAGTTCCCAAAACCCAGTTTCTCCGAACAGTAGTACACCACCATCCAACACAATGACCAATATTGTAAACAAAGAATCAAAACTTAAAAATAGCAATGAAGAAGAAATGGAAACCACAGAAGAAAATTGATGGGTAAATATCAACAATGATTATCTAACTGCTACAGACAGCACGTTATTTATAAATGAATAAGACTAATATAGGAAAAATCTCAGTATATTACATAATATGATTAATGTAATATATCTAGTTATTAAGATTAAATGATTACTCAATCTGAACCGAGCAACTATATTTAAATATAAATATCCTTATTACTTGCAGAATGACTACTGTATTACTGTAATATATTTAGATTCCAAGAGTATTTTTTATTTAGACTAACAGTAACTTCTTTGTATGATTTTGATATGGAAGAGGCTCGCTCATCATACAAATGTGCAAATCCGTGTCTCTTTTGTTCTCCACACGTATTTAATGTAAAGCTAAAAATTGAGCATTAAATTTACATCTGAATGTTCAATTTAAAATGTTATAACAGAAATTGATGAACTGATGAATAGATGAACTCAGAAGTGTATACCGTCGTAATAAAGCTAAAAATTCAACTACAACTTGTACTGTTACATTATTTGTAATATTTATTTGACTTTGACTTTATTAAGGCATTTAATTGGAAATTTAGAATTGTGATTATTATTTGGCTCTTCATGAACAAATTGTAGTAGGTAGTACCATTGGAAATGCATTATTTATAGTATTAATATAGCGGATCCACATACATAATATTGACTTTAGAATATTTTACCCCTCGCAAAACTTGAGGTGGTAGTTACCTAGAAATTAAAAGCTTAACATATCGCTTTTATATTACCCACTTTCTCTGGGATCGTCAAAAAGACTGTTAAGGAATGTATTGCCATTGATAATTTTAGTTGTCAAGACCAGAAATTCACCTGAGGAAAAAGAACAGTACATCTCATCATTAAAATAAACATTCCTAGTTAATTTAATATACAGGGTTATCCATATATGTTAACACAGTCTAGGTTCTCTAGCTAATCTACCGTTGCAAATTTTCCATCCCCAATTTCGCGTCACAAAAATGGTGAAGCTGTCTAAATTCATATCGTCACTCTCCATTTCACAAAGAGTCTTTTTGATAGAAGAGTATCATGTTGGAAAAATATTTACAAAGTTGTGCACAGATTCAGGAATAAATTCCCCAGACCTGACTGCTCATTTTACAATACTATTACGCGAACAATTATCACCCCATTTCGGGAATATCGCGGAGAACTGACTCAAAGAAAACTTTAAAGACCGATGGATTGAATGGGATGGAAGCTTAGAATGCCCCCCTCGTAGTCCTGCTCTGAATTATTTTCTTTAGGATTACCTGCTAGATCACCTTATTGAAGATCTCTTCAGAGGCCGTGAGAAACCTAAATCACTCACTAAATGATCTCTGAGAGCAGCGATAATTAGGTAGTTTGAGGGCCTTCCTGCAGATATGATCAAATCAGCATGTGAATCCATACTAAGGCACTTTGACTGGTGCTTTGAAGGGGGTGGCAAGAAAATATTTACTTAATAGTATGCCTACTAGATTATACAGATATTCTGCATTTTTTCTATCTTTCCCATTAAAACGAAGTTTAGATGACAAAAAAGACTTGAAAGATGGTTATTGAGTTATTGTTGCAAATTTTGTTTTCTTTCGAATGGTGGTCGAATTCAAATTTTGGTAGCAGCCTCCGTTTAGGAGCTGGAGAGCCTAGACCGTGTTAACATATATATGGATAACCCTGTACAAAGCATGGAATTTAAAGGAAAAAAGCTTACAGTCGTCTTCTTGTTGGGCCAAAAATCTTAACGCCGATATTTCAGCAAATGTGCATCCCCCGATAAAAACTACTAGTGTGGATTTGACAGATCTTTTTCCAACTGACGTTGAATTAGGCATAAATGGTGTCTCAAAGTTAGCATCAACAGTTGGCCCCGGGAGCAAAGACGGAAGTGAATACTTCAAGGATGACCACAGTGATGGCTTCAAACGATGTTGTACCAAGCGGATGCTCAAAGGAGCGTATCTAGTTTGTAATTCAGCTAAATTATTAAAGAGTTCTATAGTTGCACATAAATATATACTTAGACCAAAGAAATATAATATAATGTTGGATTTTTTTATAATAATATTTATTTATAATAACTATTAGTTTTCATTAGTTGCAGACAAATAATCACTTACATGCTGTGTACATAAGCAAAATCTTCAGGCTTTGTTTCTGAGACGTCACAGACTGTTAAATTTAGAGCTCTGCGTAACACAGAATACCGGATTCCACTCTACAAATTCGAAATAATATTTTGAAATCTGCATCACCTCCGATGGATAAAAATGTTTAGAACTCACTTTATCCTGCAACAGTTTAACTGCATGAAGTCTTTGGAGTGTAAGAATGTGCTCAAATCCATAGTTTTGAATGATTATTCTCTCGTAATGCTGCATCAATTTAGGCTTTAATCCTCCTCCGGTAATACCTTAATCATAAAACAATTGCGCAACATGCGAATAGTAAAATTAATATATAAAAGGGATCCAGATTTACATTTCATGCTTAAGTTAGAAGCAGTAATATCATACATTGAATTATGACAAGCCGAAGGATTTTTTTGAGAGGCGCCTTTCTGCTACACAAATCTTCAATGTGAGAATTCACTTTGTCCGTATCCATCCCGTTCAGCAACTCTTGCTCACACTCTAGACTGGCTAAGAAATCCTCATTTTCCGTACTGGACTTTAAACGCTCCGCAACAGATGTGTCTGCAGAATAAATGAAAGTAAACTTAAAATTCGGTAACTTGCTGTTAACAATTCATTGTCATTGACAAAAGTCTTACGATTTGATAATGATGTTTTCAAAGCATTTACAGCTGGTAACTGTTGAACTAGTCTTTTCATTTCTCCCATTGATTGCGCCTTGTCTTTTTGTTTGAATACTTCTTGTATTTCGTGTGCCTTGCCTCTTAAAACAACACCTATTGCACTAAAACTTTTATCCCTTAATTCCATATAAAGCTCTTCGGAAGAATGTAAATTCATTGTTTTTGGGCTGCCAAATTTTTCTTCGGGAAACTTAACTTGATCTGTGAATTAAGTAAAACTTCTTAAAAAACCAATGCCGGATTGAGTTTTACTTAGGAAATATTTTAAATATTAAATGACCAATAAGACTTACTATTAGTGATCCCATAGAATTCGTCAATTAAGCCTTCATATGTTAATTGAGTGACCAAAGGAGAGAGCAAATCAACTTGTCGATCAATCAAAATCATGTTTTCTATTTTCGAGTTTGTCATCTGAAATATTGATTTTTCATTTTTAGTGACCAATTAAAGAAAGACAGTCAACAAAATTTGGCAGTCTACCTGGGGTTTTAAAGAGACACTTTCATTTCTGATACATTGCATTAGATCATAAACATAACTAGCAGCTGGTCCTTTGCCAAAAACATGGTTGGGCGTCCCGTATTTCTTCTGCAGGAAAACCAAAGCTTTGGCAACATGATGCATGCTCGTAGGATCATTGTCTATGTGAAATTCTTTGAAAGCTGAATCCAATTCCATGGTCAGAACATCATTGTCAAGGGGGAATAAGAGCAGAGGAAGTTCTTCTATGGATTGAATGCTACGCATAACGGAATTGTCCTAAACCAAAAATAAATACCTATTTAGTTTATAAACATAATGATTTGAATGCGAAAGTAACTCACCTCCAGCCATTTGATGCATAATTGTGAAGATCGAGGTAAGAAAAATATATGGAACTTTTTACGTCTTCCCTGTCTTTCTTCATTTCGTATACAAGAAGCAATGTCGTTCATTAAACTAACCAGCGGACGGCAAATAAAAAGTACGGTTTCAGAAACGTCATTTGGAAGGGCTAGTCGGGGCTCCAAAGGCAGCATTTTTACAACTCCATTGTCTTTAAAATCCGCATGAGTTGCGATTAAATTTGTAGGGTTAGCCAGTGCTAGATCCCATACTAAAACCTAAAAACCAAATTAGAACTTGTAAAAATTAAATGGGTTAGAATTAAAAGCAAAATATTTCTAAGACGTTTAAAATCTCAAAATAGACATTTTAAAATAAAAACCTTTTCTCCGGGGCTCTTTTGAATGAGTGCAATAAGATCTTTGCGGGCGAGTTTTTTGATAATATCAACGTCGATACATGTATTCATGGGTCTTCTGGTTTCACTTGTGCCGGTGCTCATGATTGTGTTGTATTGTTACAATATACAAACAATTATTTTTTTATTAACTTAATTTACAAAACATAAAAATGTAACACTATTTATCTTCTTTGAACTAATTTCTATGTGTATTTATTGGGGTGATTTCTGTATTATATCTCAGTCTATTTACTACGTATATACCAATAATTAGTTTTTTAATTATTGCTACTACGACTATGTCACATACGTGTAAATCACAGACAAGGCAAACTGAAAAATTATCTCTAATTCCTCAAAGAATAACTCACAATTAATTTCTGGTATTTAGAGAATCTGACCATCGACTATAAATGGGCAGTGCGTAAAGTTAGTTAATTAATTAGTAAACTAACTGACATTAGAACAAAATCTATTTATTTGGATAAAATTTTGAATGGACACTGGGAAAATATTGCCAGTTTTAATTGCTGGATGCCGTATTTGCCTGGCTTGACTTGCAAACTTATATACAGATGACAGAGGCTACAGATTATTTATACTGAAAAAAGTTGAAATTTTTTCATTCGACTCTGAATGCCAATTGACAGTTTTGCTAAACAAACTCGCATGACTGAAGAACATTCAGAATAATCGCTCATCAAATGTTCAAATATTGACAATAATTATTATTTAATCCTCCCAGATACCAGATGAAATACTTGTCAATTTTAATTGTCATCGAAGTATTTGAATTTCGTACAACACTGCTTTACATTTACAATAACAGATCTAGGCAACTCCTCCTTTCCAGGTTCCAAAGTTCCAATTTCTGACAAATCTTCCTATCCAGCTGCCATTCAAATAATCGTTTAAGCGCTTTTTATTATGATTCATTGTGTAGAATATAGATGCTGCATGCTGCCGTTACTGTATCAATAAAATGCCTGAACAAACGACTAACTAAATAACAGAAACCATTCTACTTCTCCCTACCTACTCTCGCCATAAATTCCGTACAGGTTTCCTAATGGCCGCCGTTCTTTTGTTAATACATTCTGGTCGGAGTGGGTTCTCATAGGGCTGCAAATGTATTAAGACAATGGAGGACCTTAAGAAACTTGGCTATTTAGTTCCAACAACAGAACCTGTATAAATGTTTTATGAATCAAATGCTAATGCATCTTAGAGAAAAAATCTTCGAGGTTTTCTGGTGTGCAGAGTTTCCTTCTTAACCTAAGGATTCATTCTGTTAGAATGTCCAGCGAGGATTTGATTGTCGGTCGCCTGTAACTTTCAGTAAGCTTGCTGCAGAAGTAGAACTCTGTTGGTATCCGACTGCACTACTGTACCACGGCGTGCTTAGATCTCAGACCAGAATCAGTAGTGAGTTGAAATATCAGCAAACACCGTGTCACCGTAAGTTCCAAATTTTCGAAGTTTCTTTTGTATAAAACTTCAATTTTAAGTTTACTTAGTACTGGCCATACTTTTTCGTACTAGAATTTATCGCTTGCATAATAAAAAGTAGATAATTTTTCCTTTTAATATCAAATTTTTAACTCAGCTGTCGGTAGTCGGTACTTGCCTCTTGCCTCCACCGTGTGCCGTCAGCCCTTTTCACTTCATTCATAGTCAATCGAGCACGCTTTCAAGCATAATTATTTTTAATCATTTCTTTCAGTTATCGAACATTGTTTAATTAGACACAAAAGTAATATCAAACAAATAACTTAATGTACTTTAAATGTAATAATCTGAATTTACTTAATGTTGCTATTTTCCATTAATACTTAATACGTCATACTTACTCTGTGATTAAAGGAGAAAACTTATGATCAGCTTATTCGTATACCTACTTGATCTAGTTTTATTCATTTTTAATGGCAACATTCAACTTGTTTTAATTATTTAGGAAATAAGGTTGACACATCGAAGGTTGCAATAATTTATTAATTTTATTACATAAGATTAATCTTTGTGTTAATTTAAATTATAGAGAGATATGCCGGCACCTAAGAAAGATGGAAGCCCCAAGGGGCACAGTCACCGAAACCCAACTTTAACACCTGGATTGCACAGATTCGGACGTTCCACAATGTTCCATAAGAAGGGATTGTGGGCCAAAAAGGCTATTAAAAATAAAACTAAGGTAAGAATATTTACTATATATGTGGCATCATTGCAAGTTAGTATTTATGATTTACTCCTGCCCGACTCACCATGACTGAGGTTGAAAATTGCTCATTCAACGATATTATTCGAACTGTTAGCATGAAATAATGCAGCGGTACAGTAATTACAGTAATGAAGCGGTAGAGTCAAAGGGGTTTTAACATTGCCACGGGTAACAATTTATTTATAAAAGTTAATTGATGTATGTTTAATTATGTTTCCTTTTAGGATGTGGTGAAGAAGCCCTTGGTCGTTGAAAAACAATTAGGTGGTGACAAAAATGGAGGAAAACGCTTGGTGCAAATCAAAAAATCGAAGCGTTATCATCCTACCGCTGAAGCCAAAAAGCGAAGGCTTATTAAGCGAACTGGAGTCGTTCGGAAAACAAAACTTCGTGGATCTTTGACCCCAGGGACTGTGGTTATTTTGGTTGCAGGTCGACATGCTGGAAAGAGAGTTGTTCTCCTAAAGCAACTTAAGTCTGGACTTTTGCTTGTGACTGGTAAGTTTTTTAGTTTACCATGTAACTTTTGAACTCTTTGACTATATTAAATATTCGTAAAATATCTCTATGTAAATCATTTTCTTGTAGGACCTTTTAAGCTTAACAGCGTTCCTTTACGACGTGTAAATCAGCGATATGTCATCGCCACGACTACGAAACTTGATATCTCTAAGGTTCAGGTCCCATCCAATTTGGATGACGTGTACTTCC
>JABASI010004509.1:0-13942 GCA_019776505.1 Tomocerus nigrus | reverse complement strand
ATTCCCTAGATTCCTATGTCTTGTATAAAGAATGCTATGTATAATTCCTACTACTACAGACTACTACTACTATACCACTCAATAGATAATTGTCATGCTGTTGACAAAAAGGTTTTATGTGTTGACAAAAAGGTGTTGACAAAATATGTTGACAAAAAGGTGTAGACATTTGGGGGTAGACAAAAAGGTGTTGACAAATAGGGGTTCTTCCATCATAGTACGTGCTACACCCAATGGAAAGAAAGACTGATCTATTTGTAAGTCTGATAAGAAAAAACGTATGAATGACAGTTTTCAGTAAATAGCTTTTAATATTTACTTTCAATTAAAAAAATCATTATCTTATTTTAAAGGGGAAAAATACTAAAAGTTAAGGTACTGTACAATAAGAACAATAGAAAAGCTTGCAAGTTAATTGTCTACCATATTAATCAATTTCTCAATATCGATTTCATCATCATCCATCATGTCACAATTATTGTCGTTGGGTGATACAGGGTCGGAAGATTCCATTATCTCATCTTGATCCGAAGGGGACTGAGTACTTCCGTCTTCGTAAATCACTCTTCGTTTTGTTGGAATACGCACCGCTGTTAAATTGTCAAAGATGCAATACATTTATTAGCATATGATTAATAATTTATTGCTACTAATGTTACTTAAAATCAGAACGACTTGATATTCATTGTATACATGGTAAAACAAAAGCTCAGAAACCAATGTCTCAAGTCCCAAGCAAAATTACCCGCTTTGGTAGGCTGCTTTCCTAGTTGAACCCGTTTACTTTCTAGAAAGTACTGATTGGGATGTGTGACACCTCCTTCCACGGTAGCTTGATTGTGAGTCCATTCAAAGTACTTTTGACAAGCTATTTGATAATGATGCTTTTCAATCAAGTCCATAATCTCCTTAATCCCTGGAAAACAATAAAGTAACAATTTAATTATAATTAGTCATTCATTAACTCAAAATATTATTGGCACGCCAGACAATAATATTTTGATTGAAACTCACGTTAGTATTTAAACCCTTACCAACAGCAGGAATTTCAGCAGCGACCAATTTAGTCCTCAAAGGCGTTTCATCCGAATGCCGAAATGGACAACCATGGCTTTCGCCAGGTCCCACGTTTTGCATGATCACCTTCATACAGTTATAAGGAGTATAGTCAGCTCGCTTTCCTTCTTGGCCATACATGTGCCGAATATTATACAAATACTGCTTGTCAAACTAAAAAGATACAAAATGATAGCGTAATTAGTATTTAAACTTTTTCAATGAATTTGTCTACTCAATAGTATTGTCGTACTCTGTTAGCATCAATGTCAGTTTTCTTAGTGAAGTTAGTTCTCCAAAATTTCACAGATTCCTCTAGTTTCAGACCAGCTCCTTTAAAAAATAAACCCAGTTGAAGTCTTCCCCAGTGCTTCAAATGGTGGTCCGTAGAGACAACATCATATAAAGATTTCATACACAATGGGAAAGATTTCTTAGATAATTCAGGTAGCATTTCAGCAGTTAAAGAATTATCACTTCCTTTTGCGACAAAGTTAGCTCCAGTGTACTTCTTGTCAAAATCATGTAATAGATCTTTGAGGCGTTCATCTTCCTCAATCATTGGAGTCAGTTTATTAGTTGCCTGAAAATAATGAAATCAATAATCAACACCTACATGATCATCGCTAACGTTTCATGATTGTCAACCTTACAGCAAGTGCTTCAGATAATCGACTTCGAAATTCAGAGACGATTATTGCGCTAACATTGTTTTGAGGTATATAGGCAAATCCTCCTTTCAGAAGCACTTTCCTATTCTTTACTAGATCCATGGCGTATGCAAAGCCAACTTTGTAGAATGTTGGTGAGTCAGGGATACTTGAATTCTCCATATGGAAAGTTGCGTTTGCCAAATCAACTGACAGTAATGTCTTTTCCTCGACAGATACCTACATTATGTTTGCAAATTATTATGATCTAAAAATACTTACAAAATTTGATACCCCAACACACACCCTTCCGGAATTAAATAATAATATTAAGACTTTAAAATCACATACGCTTTCAACAGGAAGGTTATATTTTTTAATGACGGAGTCAAAAGCTGTAGCTCCCCCCACAAGCCTTAAAGTAAAAAATGTCATTTCCATTGCGATTAACCATTTCCGTAACTCTTCCGTTCTAAAATTTAAAAAAATCCCAAACATTACATTGTGACTTGTGACAACTAGTGACAAGACTCACGAATAACGATAATAAATTATATTGTATATATTATTATTATCGCCAATTAGGCGTAGGATCAAATTCTATAGTTCATTGAAATCAAAGCCATAAACATTATGGGCTTCATACTGTCTAGACTTTAAAAGTTAAAAAGGCTTGTACATACCGACAAAATGCAAGCCGCAGAATGTAGTGTGAAATATGGTCGTATTTCCTGGCAGCGAGTAACTCATCTGTAATTGCATTTGAACCGTATACCTAAAAGATATAAGCGTAAGCTAGTTGTCAATTATGGTATAATTTCAATTCAAGTAATTCCAACAATTAAATGGCTTGGTTTACCAGTTTCTGAAAGTGCACAAGACCTTGCTTTCCCAAATCATTTGCAAGTATTCTTTGATACTCCGTACTTCCCTTTGCGTTTGATGTCGTGTTTAGTCGATCGATAGTCCTCAGTACTGAAAAAAACACAAATTTATATGATTGACAATTAACCTATGGAGGAATAACATTGCTACATAATAAACTACTTATCTCCTACATCTGAGAGAAAGTTGCTTTCACTTTCAACACAATAACAAAATATAAAACTTTCACTATAGAGAAAGAATTATGATACGACAACGATATTAATTACATCCTTTACATCGTAATTATTACTGTGTATAGTATGTATTACCCGTGCAATTATCGTATATTATGTAATATGTAATTAAATACACAGTTATGGTAATTGTGTAATTAATTTCGGGTTACTAGAACGTATAACGTATACCTACATTTTAAGCGATCCTGTGCATATGTATCGAATTCGTATAACGAAATTGAAAAGTCTGGAGGGCTATCGTAAAACCATATCGGGTCTGAGTATAGTCTTTCCAGTTCCTTGTCATACACAACTGAAGTTCTTGGTCTTTGTAAACGTTTTTGCAGGGGGCGGTGGCTTGGTTTAGGAGGTCTGACTTCCGTGGCAGCATGAAAATCCATTTCAAGTTTACCTGAAATCAAAATACGAATTAATGTTCAAAGTTTACAGATAAGACCATATTCAATCAAACATTATAAAATAGTGGGCAAATGGAAAACGGTTCACTCGGTGTAATGAAGTCCTAAGTTAGAAATTTTTTGATCTTGTGTAAGTTAAACATTAAAAACAAAATTCAAATAAGTACACAAATAATTCATTCATACTTGATTAAATTAATGATTACTCTACTCACACTCAGGGTCTCGAACTTAACGTAATTGATTTACTGAATGAACTAGCTTGAATTCCGATGTCCGATCTTCCAAAGGAAGGTGAAAGTGTTGTGGGAAAGGTAACAATTGCTGCAAACAAAAATACGACTGATATAATATAAATGCCTTTATATCATAGTTATAGCCATCACTTATAAATAATTGAATTCATTTTAATAGTTTCTCCAGCAAGACGAATAGAGAGAAAGCGAACCTTTTTGTCAAAAAATTAAAAGAGCAACAAAGGTGACTTTAGAGATGTAGGAAAGGGTTTCGCGGTATTTTGTTGGCGGTGGATCTGGCACAGGCAGGTGATTTACTTGCTCTTCCAAATTTTCTAGAGGACGAATATTTAAATCGGGGTAATTTCAGTCAAACCAAAATAATAGTAAACGAAGGAAGCAGTTTTTAGTTGGTTGGTGTTGGTGGTGTTACTTGTGTTGTGTGTGGTCTGTGTGTGTGGTGTTGTGGGCTTATGCTTTAGTCTTTAGGATTATTGGGGATTGGATTCTACTGGCTGGACTGAATTTTGGTTAGTTCTCTTTTTCATTTATTTCCCCGAACGATCGTTTTCCTATCAAACTCGCAATAAGTGAACTAATTATCGTATTTATCATTTTCCATTTTACAGTAATTTTACTGTTCAACTGAGCGTGTAGCTAACTGCTGACACAAAAGAAAGAGCTTTAATTGTGTCCATTTTAACATTCAATAATAGCGTCAGACCTGTCAGCTTTGCCTGTGGTGTGACTATTTAGGTGTTAGGTAGCAAAAATTACCTCAACAGTTTCCTATCACTTAACAGAGTGTTAAGTTAACACTATCAGTGGTGCAATAAATAATTTTTAATTATTAATTATCCTGTCAAACTCAGCTGTTTTTGTACACAGTGTACAGGGGTCACTGGGGTCAGGGCTTGGTACTTGTTTTGATAGTACATGGTACTTAAAATTAAAGTACATGTACGTAGATGGTACTGAAAATTAAAGTACATGTACGTAGATGGTACTGAAAATTAAAGTACATGTGCGTAGATGGTACTGTACTGAAAATTAAAGTACATGTACGTAGATGGTACTGTACTGAAAATTAAAGTACATGTACGTAGATGGTACTGAAAATTAAAGTACATGTACGTAGATGGTACTGAAAATTAAAGTACATGTGCGTAGATGGTACTGAAAATTAAAGTACATGTAAGTAGATGGTACTGTCAACTATTGGTGAAGGTACGAAAACGATTGACACGAAAGTTCATATCAGCTGAATCTGAATTCCTGGTTGCATACGGCCACGGCCCTGCATTAAGAAACAATGGGAGTTTACGCTTCACTGAGCACAAAAAAGATAACATTGTTTTTTAATTTAATACATGGATTCACCTGAGTAAAATGGCTAATAATATGAAGATCGCTGTCACTTGTATTTGTAGTACCAACTTGGTTTGGTATTGGTTATGCCGTAATGTCCTTCATCCTTGTTATCTCCTACTTCCTATGCTCTCATCGGTTTTCATTAGTCATTTTTGCAGTATTAGTATTAGGAGGCTCAGGCGAGTGTTACAGTTGACAGTTTCGTTATTGCTACACTGAATTGATAATAATGGCCACGAAAAAGGGCAGCAATAATGTTAAATGCTTAAATGTATACAGCAACAGCATACACACTGCTACTAGTGCTTCTTGAAACTGTTCAATGTTGTTCCATGCGCTGTACATTGAAAAGCCTTGCTGCTTGCGAAGAAAGTGCCTTGGATTTAAAAAAAAAGTAATTCGTGTTTTTATTTTTGCAGGCAATTTTAAGTCCAGTTCCCACCAGTAACAACAATAATTTGAGTTTGGGGTTTCGGCGTCCATTTGTTCTAAGGATAGGATACTTATAATATATGACAACGTGGAAAATAAAATATAAAATGGAAAATATTTGAAACCAAGACCCTGAATGCCCTGAAAGTAATCTATAGACGGATACCGAAATTGAATCCCAACAATTATTATATGTAATATCTAAAAGGCCTGCAATCTGACAGATAGATGCATGGTAAAATAACTAGGAATTGAGATTGAAGATCCTGCGGAAAGGAATAGGTTTGTTTAACAATTTCGTTCTTTCCCAAAAGGAAAATAAGTAATTAATACTCTTATGCATTACAATACTGCAAACTGCAACACACACTAATAATGACCCAAACTCGTTTTCCATAGTACTAGATGCTAAGAAAAGACTGAAATTGTGGATGTGGAATTTTTCTTCGTATGAGACTGGTCGATTTTAGCATTTGGAGAGGAGTTTCGAGATTAAAATCCATTAGATTTTCCGTCTGTTGTCGTTTACCTTGTCGGTGTGGTTGGACACGAAAGTCTACCCGCAGGGCATTTTCAAGAAGGTCTTTCTTCTCTTACTAATTTCAAAAACATTTCAATACTTTATTAATAATATGTAACATATTTACAAACAATTATAAAAATTGTAGTAGTAGTATCATAGAATCTTTAGTTATATTATGCCGTTTACAAATACACATTCGCATAAGTATAAAGTTCCTTTTTAAACACACAAGCTTTTAAGTATAAGTTTTCAGTTTAAGAGTTTTATTCAAATTTTATATTTTTTGTTGATTATAAAATCCTGCTATTCCTGCTTACAAATAACATACGTAAACAGCATTAGAGCTATGTGCAAAAGTAGAA
Organism: Tomocerus nigrus; assembly: GCA_019776505.1. Taxonomy (NCBI): domain Eukaryota; kingdom Metazoa; phylum Arthropoda; class Collembola; order Entomobryomorpha; family Tomoceridae; genus Tomocerus; species Tomocerus nigrus. The sequence continues at coordinate 7,790 of JABASI010004509.1, read as the reverse complement.
TAACAATAATAACATGTGTGCACTTTTGAAGTATTTTTCGTAAACTGTGTGGTAATGAGCAGCTACCTTATTTTGGAAAGTGTTTCACGGGATGTAATTTTCCATACTAAGTGACATTGACAAGTGTTTATTTACTATGTTTCTGTTTGAAGAATGGGGCCACACGATGAAACCAGAGATATTGGCGGAGTTTCAGAAGGAAGTTGTCGCACCTGTATAAACATTACCAAATGGATGCCCGTTTTATTCATTGTAACTGTGATCTCTTGGTCCTACTATGCGTTTGTCATTCAGCTTTGTTTGCTTACAATGAAAGAGCTATGGCTCAAGATCTTCTCACTTATTGTTTACCATATTGCACTGACCCTATTCTTATGGTCATACTGGCAAACCATCTTCACTAGCTCTAATCGAGTCCCAAGAAAATTTAAAATACCTCAAGGTTAGCAATTTCCTATATACATTATAAATCATGAATCCATATTATTTCTAATTTGTAATTTTATAACTATAATGTACAGTGTAATTCAATATAATATTATTTCGAATCCTACCTATCCATATCACCTTCTGTATGCCGTCGTACGCTTCATATTACTTAAATCATTAACTAAATTATTTGATTTCTAAATTCTCTATCTGCAAATCTGCATCTTCATTACATTACATCAGTTACATCACTAATTTTGTTTTGCTGAAGGCTAAGAAGGTCTTACTATTACATGATTTCGTTTAGGGGCCTACTTACTTACCATTTCAAGTGGTAGATACCTATACAATGAATTCAATTACAATATTTCAGCGTGTAATTGCAAAGTAATTATTTTTTTAGTATTCCAAATACCGACCTACATATATAGAAGCTTTCGACGTGGAAAGAATTCAAAGATTTTCCTTGATTCAGTTTGATTGAATAGTAAATAATAAAATTATGCCTCACTGACTACCTATTAAAGTTTTGCAAAAGGGGGATTTACGAATGGGCCTACTTTCTGTCGACCCACTGCCGGGGAACCTGGGCCTGTGCAGAAATGTATTACGAAACACAGTATTTTTGTTAATTGTTCAGAAAATCCGTAGGTGCTCCTGTTTACGTAGCGTAACATTTAACACTTTAGTGCATTAACACAACACTACATGCCAACATGCCTGTCCGGCCGGTCTGTCCCCGACCGCCTGATATACATAAAAACAGAAGCTCTAGGAAGTGAAAATTATTGGATGTCATAATGTCAAACATGCTACCAATATGGGTGTTATTTTTTCATGAGATGGATTAATTTTTACAGGTGATATGGACCGTTTAGAATCTGCGACCACTGATAACGAGGTTACGCAAATTCTTGAAAACATTGTGAGAACACAGCAACTTCCCGTACAAACCCGAACAAACGTCAGTCACATTCGGCATTGCGAGAAGTGTCAGATCGTGAAGCCAGATCGGACCCACCACTGTAGCGTATGTGGCTACTGCATTCTTAAAATGGATCACCATTGCCGTAAGTGTCTTGCTTTACTCAGATAGAAACTGTAAATACATACTGATGCTACTGAAAACATAATTCGTATGTTAGTAATAAACATAGAAGCATTTGTAAACCCTAATTTTGTTTGACTTTTCAGCGTGGGTCAACAACTGCGTGTGCTTCGACAACTACAAATTCTTTATACTATTTCTGGGCTATGCATTCTTGTACTGCGTGGTGATTTTCACATTTTCGTTCCGCTACTTCATCGAATTCTGGCGTGGGGGCTGGGATGCTCCACTGGAAGGGAAATTTCATGTGCTCTTTGTATTCTTCGTCGCGGCAATGTTTGCTATAAGTTTGTGCTCTCTATTGGGCTATCACTGTTTTCTTGTCACGAAAAATCGGTCAACTTTGGAATCCTTCCGATCCCCGATATTTCGCCACGGCCCTGACAAGAAAGGCTTCAACCTTGGGATCTTTAACAACTTCGTCGAAGTGTTTGGAGAAGATAAGAAGAAGTGGTTTCTACCAGTTTTTACCAGTTTAGGGGATGGCATTTCCTTTCCCACACGACATAGCTGGAATACCATTAATGGAAATTATAACTCACTCGATACGACTGACTCCACTCCTGTGTCTGGGTTAGTTACTTTTCATCAATTCATCTAACTGCTTAAAAATGTTGTAGGGCTTTTCAACTTAAAATATCTTCATTGAATTGAAATAAAAGTTAATCTGGCCAAAATCAATTTGACAAAATAATTTTGAATCAAAACAATTTAAGACATTTTTTAAGAAAAATCTTACGGTGATTCAGCCTATATTATAACTGCATGACTTAAATATTTCAAATCATTCGTTATTTGTAGACAAAACTTTATCCTAATCCTACTAAGGTTGACAAAATTGGTCATGCCAAATTAGCAAGCATAGCATATAATCATCATTGTTATCTTTATTACACTAAATCACCATATAATATGAAGTAAAATATGAATGTTTTCTGCTTAGGAGCTCACCTGATCACTGCGTAGAGGTAAAAGTGGAAGCTAGGGCGGAAACGAATGTTGACAGAAATTCTAATGCAAACGGCCTAAATCACGGCAATCAATATCAACAAGACCCTAATCAACCTACAGCAACAGACACTCCTTTGGTTTACTTTTAATTGCAAGGAACAAGATTCACATAGCATTTAACACTATGTATGTCTACGCTCGTACGTTCGGTTCCCTCCAAGTGAGTACTTTGTCATCAATAAATAATGAATTACACAATAATGAATAATACCACTTTAATTATATAAGATCCTCACAATTACAAGAAAAAATGTTCTCTTAAATGTTACAAAAATGTGCAATGTACTGTCATAAAATTTGTCAATCCAAGTTCTTTTTAAATTGAAGGATAAAGTTTTCTTTACGTACCTAAGTGAAACATAACGTGGTATTATGTATTTATAATCATAGACTGTAAATGTAGCATAGACGTTCCACTTAATTAAATTAACATACGGATAGCCTTTGGTATGCAGAGACTTAATAGCTAAGTAAAACTTTGTTTTTATCTCTCTTGGAATTTGAGAGATATGATGGAATCCTCATCCTCTATATAAAGTTAAATATAGGTAATTAATAATATTAGTTAACTTTAAGCTTTAATATTAGACTTCTGTTTACAATTTCATGTGGTGACCTCATGTCAAAAAGTTTAGATCACTAAAAGTTGGCTACTTAGATTGAGATAAAATCTATCGTTACAAATGGACGATTTTGAGCCTTGGTATATTATATTATAACATATTCGGATAATTAAAATTAATATTTCATTTATAAATGCGCACAGGTAAAGGTAAAACACATTAACTTGGGAATGGTATGATTCGGATGATGTATAAAATGTTAGAAACTTTTATTTCATTCAAATATCGTGTTACTAGATTAAAATGTGTATAATTGTCATTAAATCCCCATTTGGACATTTAATTATAAATCATCCGTCTTCACGATCTTCACACAATAATGTGTTTTAGCCCCTGCCTAACGAATGAAGACGGGTAGTACCATACCATGTTCTTGTGTCTCAGTCACAATTATTTCGTTTTCCTGTAATGGTCTTACTGTTAGTGTTACATAATTATATAGTTGTAGTTCCAAGTTTCAACGTTTATTTATAGTAAAGTACAGTGCATCCATACTTCATTTATTTCTACATCATTCGTAAACTTAAAATTACCAAGTTAATTGAAACGGTTGTGATTTAGATCATGAGTTGGTTGGAGTCCATATGAACGAAGTAGCCAATTTTTAGTGTCCATAATAAAATTCAAGAATATTTTTGTTGGTTACCTACAAATATTATTAGTGGTTCCATTGAGGATGATGTAGTTTGTATTCTAAAAAACTAAAAATATAAAAATAAAAGTTAGTATCGTGTTTGGTACAGTGTAAGAACAGCTCTCGTCCAAATCACAAACATCCATCTATAATTATTTGTTAACATGGAGGGAGGTGGCAAAAGGGTACCGAGCAAATCAATTACAAATAATTACTACTGTTACATTACACTAAATATTTATACATAAATATTTCTATGTATATTTATGTTGTATTATTGTCTACTAAGTCTACTACCTCGTAAACAAATGTAAAGACGGACTCGGGGTTAGGTTCGTGATCAAATTAATCTATAAATAATTATTATTATGTCAACAACGCCAAGAATCCGCTTCATTCAATCATTTTCAACGTTTTGTGACACTTTCAGTGAATTTTTCCAATCTAATTATTATTAATACTAAGGTTAAGTTACTATTAAAGGTTTAGCTATATTTTATACGATTGATTCAAATGTCATTTTAGTATCAGTTAGCAATTCCATTCTATTTTGTCAATTACGGATTAGGAAGTTAGTAGTCGTAGAACGCTTATGTTTTGTTTTATAGTTCCGCAATTATCGGTTATTTAGAGCGGTCAGTGTAATAATTACTGATTGTGAGAAAACGTGCTTTGCTTTGTTTGTGAATATTATAGATCTATCTTAAAATAATATTTAATAAGTCTTTGTCGAATATCGATGTCACTTTCTCACAACGTACAATAAAGATGTTGAAAAACTACTGCATAATTATATCAAAATGTTTTATTGAAGTTTTAGTGTAAGATGGTGAGATAACTTACATTCATAAAGCCAAATTTTTTGGACGCAGCCATTGTTCAGATGTTCCAGTATTACAAGATTATAAATAATGCTACTACAAACATACATCAATAATCCATAGACAAGTGTAGGCTGGGTCTTATTTTGCCGAAACATGTCATCGGAGATTTAGATATTGCAGAAATTAATTAATATACTTCTGAGTTACAAATACAATCGAATATTATAAACACTTTCAGGCATTATTTAACTACTTTTCTTTCGCTGCACTCTTTTCATCAGCAGCCTTTTCCTCTTTCACTCCGTTTGTTTTGTCGTCTTTAGTGTCTTTCTTTTCGACTTTCTCGTCTTTCTTGCCCAGCTCTTTCTTCTCAGCGTCTCGGTTTGCAAGTTTGTTATTGATCAGATTGTGCAATGCAATTATGGAGCGGCTAAGTGCTGTTGCATACACTACAAGCATTTGATCGTTTGTTTTCACAAACATAGACTTCACAAACTCAGGATTTGTTACATCAGGTAGTAAGTTGAATATATCTTGAAGCTGGTAGACAATCGGATGATTTACAGGAAGCTGGCCTGTCGCAACCTTTAAAAATATAAAATATTTTTTATTGATACCCTTATTTTAAATAGTTTTTCACTTTTTCATGAAACAATCTTACATACTCCAACTCTAATGGTATAAGATGTTAATAGTTAAATACCTGGTCTAAATAATTACGAATGTCTCGTAACTGAGATGAAAGGCCACGGAGTCCCTGGAGTTGGTTGGTTACACGTTGTGATAGTGTGCCAATGGTCGTATCTTTGATATCTCTTAATAAATGCTCTACACCAACTTCTTCTGCTTCTTCAGCTCCTATTTCACTGGAAACATGTTCAAATGATTTTGTCGTGGGAGTACCATCCTTCAAAAAACAATAGTTACACCCATAAGCATTTACATATAGAGTTTTACTGTATTGTTTACTAGTTTCTTTAGCTGAGAAATAATAAATGATTATTACTAATAATTAATAAATAAAATACTTACTTCGTGAACCTCCTCAACTGCTCGATAAGCTTCAGTAGGTAATCCTAGCTCTCGAGGCTTAGCATCAATAATTACCAAAACAGAAGAGGGACAATAACGGCGAATTAATTCATTAATTTCCACATCGTTTTGATGAAGTTTTGGACCGGTGTGGTACCATCCAACGATCTTTTCCCGAGCTGCAATTAAATAAGTCGTAAATAAAAAATAATATACATCAACAGAATGTAATATTATAGGCATCCAGTTCCATTTCATTTCATTATGAAGGTCCAAAAATATTATTTGAAGAACACTTGCATACCATTGACTTTTTTGAACATTCCGTACATATTCTCCAAATAATCATGATCCAAAAACCAAACAGTTTTATCTCTATCATCTTCATCGAATGGAACTAAAAATAATAAGCATAAAATTAAATGATCAATTTCAGATTCCAATTTGAGAATTTAAAAGTGTTAAATTAGGAATAAGACAACACAATGGAATTGTCATTGTCACTCACCAGCAAAACTATTGGAGACATCGATGATTCCCTTGTTGTTCCATGATCCAAGTAAAACTCCGACAACTCTCTTGTGGCTTCCAATTTTGCCCATTCGATTAAAATGGTCAACCACACTCAAAAGCACCAGGGGATGGACAACCACTCTCTCGATTTCTCTGTCTTGAACGATGACATTTCCTGGGGACGTCATTTTGAGTCACTGAAAACAAAACAAACTAAATATATCAATACATTGAAAATAAAAATCATAGCTTAGATGTTAGAAGGAGCATAGCATAGCCCTTAAAAAATATAAATGAGTGATTTTCCAAGATACCTTCACTAAGCGAACAGAAATAATTATTTAATGACAAACTGTCGATAACTGGTGACACTGTTGACGACTGATCGTTGCTCAGTTTTGAAGAAATGCAGTAATGTGGACGACTGGCTGGACAATGACAATACAATGACGGTAAGAAATCAGCAAAACTTCTCAGTTTGCTCAGTGGAGCCTAAACGGAGACGCAGCCGCATGGAAGGTTAGCTTGATCACGTGGCTCTTTTACTCACTTCCCCTTTGAGTTTGCAGCAAGTTTGTGTAATAAATTGTGCATATTATTGAATCGCGAATTGAGGGTTGTTTGATCGGGTTTGCTTGCTTGCATTTATTGCAAATTGCAAATTGGATTTAGTAAACAAGTAAAGGAAATTTCAGCAAAGAGGTAAGTAATTGCGCTTTTGTATTTTTAATTTTAAATTGTTTGGACGAAACTTATCATGCTTGAAATTGTGAGATTACTCACATTTACTGTAACCTTGCATTGTGCATTATTTTTCTATTTCAAAAGTCTATTTATTTAGCATGAGTCAGAGTCAATCCAAATAATGCTAAACATTGCAAAAATGCACTGTTATCGTAAATGGTAAATTAAGCCGTAACGTTTATTTTTATGGAAGAATAAGTAAGACGTGATTGAATGTAAGTAGAAAGACGTGGTTTGACGCGTTGTCGGTAAACTGACACTGACACAGACTGAACTGACAGACAGTTGTTATTATTGACGTTTGGTAGTGATTTACTTTTCCGAAGGGCAAATTTTGACAGGGAAGTAAGTTAGTTCTTTTCTGTAAAACAATATTCACCGAAACTCAGTATTTCAATTGGGGGATTATATAAATTATTGTTGATTGTCAATTGCAGCAAATAATTGTGTGTTTTTTTTTAACTTGTAGAAGCAGACGTTTGCAGCATATAAGCGAGCAGGCAGAATCAGGCGATCAGAGCAATTTTGCCGAGACCCACAAGTTTTGACATTGTCATCGAACACCGAAGGTACTTTTATTAATACCTTTGCCCCCTTTTGAGGTTTTGATGGGGATGCTATAGCAATTTACAAGAACCATTCTAAGAAAATGCAATATTGGATTTATTATTCTCGCTTTCAAAAACTCATTTCAGTATTCAGTCTCTAGCATTTAGATTAGAATATGCCATAATACTGCCGCAACAACAATTTATTGGTCATTGAAATATATATTAAAGGGACAATCCATGGGATTTGAAAATTTCAGATGACTATCAAAACTGCCGTGTCACATGTTTTGCATTTTTTTGAATAACTTCCAGAATTCTTGT
>JABASI010004508.1:1019-13944 GCA_019776505.1 Tomocerus nigrus | reverse complement strand
CTGAGAATTAGCTCTCGACCAAAACAGAGCAGACCAACCAACAACCAACTCTCCGTGTCCCTCCACTACTAATGCACACACTACACACTCACTACTCACTCGCGCTCCCTTTCTCTCTATATGCACACTCACCAACCAACCATCTACATTATGCACGAACGTGCATTTACTAAAATAAAACTATTTCCTAAAATCTACTTTCTCTAACAAAGGTTCACTTGCAATTATCGTCATGTTTTTTAATGAATATACCTACGTGATTGTAGAGCTACGAGCAGCATACAACAAAATTTTGTGGAAATCGCACAAAGATATTTTCTGATCTTTTTCCATTTCAGTGACAGTTATTAGTTTTCGATGTATGCGAATTTATATTTTTACATTATATAGGTAGATCCTTTAACCCTTTTTGTTTCGGATTTCTTACTACAACAAAGTAGTAACTTAAACATAATAATATTATTTGGATATGTTTTTACAATAATTACTTAGATGATTAAGGCGAGTCATTTCTTGTTAATATTTATAAACGTAGGAAAAGACTTCTATACAAGGTACCTATTATGCACTAACGAGGAATGTTTCATTATGGGAATTTTTTTTAATTATAATTATTAGCCTTCCGGATTTCTAACTAGAACAAAGTAGTATTTTTAACTTAATATTTAGTTTTGAATATTTTTTCGAGTTTTGTGTTTGTGACATGGCACATTTTCCATAACCTTTCAATTTCTTAATCTGTTTCATTATGCGTGATTTTGTTTTCATAGTTGATACTGATAAGAACTAGTATAATAAAACTGCCAATGATTTGTATGAACAATATTTCCAAGATTGAAATACACAAGGACAGTGTGTATTGTATTCGAGTATGCTCTTAATGGTACTTTAGGTCGTTTTAGAAAAATTTTCTCATTGCATTCAATAGATCTCAGGTTTAGTTTGGGCTGTGAGGGAGAAAAGTTTATTGGGCATTCTGGTGTATGTAAGTAGGTGATGGGAGAGAAATAAAGAGGAGTGCTGATCGTAAAATGCAGAATGCTGATAGGAAAGGAGTATGGGAGCAGTTTTGAGAGAGAATTGTAGTAGTAGTAATAGTGTGGAAGATTTAGAGTCGTGGTTCTGTCTTGTCGTGCCGTGTCATTTCCTTGTTAAAAGAGAAGGAAAAGGGGAGAAGAGAAATTCGAGAAAGATAAGATTAGCTTTTACTTATAGTATAAGCTGGGGAACTAGGAGCAAAATATAAATACGTATGTACACGCATTTTCTTCGGATATAGAGATAGTTTCGCTAAAGTCAGGTTCGTTAGTCGACTCAAGTCACTTTCCTTGGCAATATTATGATTCCTGTGTAGAAGATGACGTCAGAGATAAGTAAAGTCAAAGTATTAACGTAAATTTGAGGAAAGGGGAAAGAAAAGAGTGACATGCAATTCACAGCTAAGCTATGAAGAAAATGTTAAATTGAAACTCATAATATTGGGATTTGATTGCTCCACGCTCTCAGGTATATAGGAGTTTCCCTATTTTACTACCTGCTGAACACAAACGGGAAGTCATACTCTACAGACACACATGAGTAATAGGATAATTATGTAACAGGAGGTTGTAAAATTCATTTACATCCAACCAACTACCATTCATTCAATAACAAACACAGAAAACAATTATTCTGCATACGTAAATACCATTTTACAATCGGCATGTAATAATTCTCCACAGTTTACTTAATTGCCCCGTTCTAAACAGCAGGAAGCCTTTTCCAGACTTTCTTCTACCTTCTATTTTCTATTTCACTCCAATTACAAAGGTGTGCAGGGAAAGCTCAAATGTTGACGCATTAATATTTCCTTTAGAAATACGCAGTAGAAGTTAATTACGAACTCAGTTATGTATCAAACTCCAAAAACAATTTACAAAACGAGCTACATACGACAATCATTTTAGTAGTTACAGGTTTGACCTATTTGAATCGTTAAAATTGTTAGAATTAAATGTCAAGAACAAGACCAATGAAAATCATTTTAAAATGCTCAAATTGCATTGGAAAACGGAGTCGTAAACTGCAAGATGGACAATAATTCATTTTAACACATTTTTCAAAACCATATTGAGTGTTTGTGCAATAATGTGTTGCTTTGTGTTCAGTGATTGTAACGTAAGTAAAACGAATTCTGAACAAAGTAAAATAATTACAACCAAGTAGTTTTCAATTAGATTCGGGTGTGTGAGCATTTGTGTGGCATTTAATAATTTTCTCCAATCTGCATTTTAATTTTCTCGTAATGTGCGTAGCTTACTGTCTATCCAACTAAGCTGCAGTTATAAAATTGGAAATCATTACCCAGCATTAAATGTGATTTTCGAATTTCGTTTGAAAATGTAACATGAAGAAATAAGAGTTTGAGGGTTTGGTTAATTTTGCATATTGTTGTTCATTGCGGAGTTGAAAATAATTGGAGATATTGATTTTCATTAAAATTCATTAGATTCTTATGGTGCGTTGGAATTTTCATGAATGACAAATGGCATTGCCTATATGAGACAAGGACAGGATAGGCATTGAGAATTGTTAATAGACTAATGGGAAAGAATTAGGCTGATTATATGATGTCACTGGCAATTAAAGGATGTCTTTAGAATATTGAGTGGGTAGGTTAGGTAGCGAATGTTGGTGTTGCGAATTCCTGACAGTCATTGGCAAAATTCCACAGGATGTCTAGCAGTTGTCCTGTCATTCAGTAAAAGGTTGGGAGTTAAATTCCAGTCAGTACCTAGGTACCTAAATATATAGTTTGCTATTTGCACATATTGTTCATAAATTCCCAAGGCATAGTTAAAGCACTGTAGCGAAATTAACTAACGGCACATAGAATTTTCCAATCCAGCTGGGCGAATCTATAAATATGTATGACTATAAGTGACCTGTCAAATTTCATAGCGTATAATTTAATAACATGCAGTACTCATACGGTTTCTATCTACAAATAATCATCATCATCATGAATGTACACCTGTACAATGATAATACGTTTAGGATTTAATTGATTGACACAGGACAAGTATTTTTTAATCAAATGGGCTAGCTTTAGCGAATGAAAAATTATTAATTGACTCCTGTCGCTTCCTGATTAAAATTGTGTAAAGAGTATGAGTAGTAGAGTGGCATGAAATATTACGTTAATAAAAATTCCATCATTCACTGTTAGGTGAATGTACGAGGTTGAAAAGCTAAAAAATATACTACATATATAGTATGAGTAGGTTTAATAAGAATTTTTAGGTATGCAGGTTGAAGATTAGAGCTAAGTATGTTATGAGAGAGAGAGAGAGGAAAGGATAGTGGATGTCATGGCATGGCAGTCCAATTTATTAACCTCCTCCGAAGCAATGCAATGTGCAGTGCAAATATTTGCTTAGCATGAGTTCAGTTATGCAAACACTGTTGAATGGGAATAGAATATTCAGGTAGGGATATAGATGAATTCTGTCAGGTAATATTATATAAGTATATATACGCTTATAGTAAGTATATTTTCTATAATCTTTAAATGTTCTACATCAGATAGTGTCTAATGGTGATTTGATTGTATTGACTTGGCTGAGGAGTGTGATAAGGCGAAAAAAGTGGGAGTAGGCTCCCAGCCTTCGATTATTGTGTACACAGTGAAAGTGTTGTGCAGATGAAGCTAATAATATGCATACTATATCTAAATGGAATATAAAATAAGGCACATCATTTTATAGTTGAAGATGATAAGAGGCCCCCCCACAAGGCAGCAATAGACGAGCCTTCATTTATTTATTTATGTCGCTCTTCTTACTCTACGTTATTTCCCTCTCTCTACCTTTCATGCTTATAATAAGAAGAATTTTGATACAGATACATGTGAATCAACACCAGACACCAACAAACTTGAAAATTGGCTACAGCTATATATTAATACTGTATATGTAGTTACGTTGCGTGTCTGTGCGTTTTAATGTAATGACGAGAAATAATCATAATTGAAGTTTGTAGTGTATATGATATAAGAGTGTGTCTGTGTTATTATAGTGTGGCACTTGAGTTGAGATCATTTGAGGAAATGAAACTATAGTTTAATTTTATAGTGTGAACTAAAGGGAGCTATAGTTATTATGATGATATTTGCCTTTGAGAGGATATTATTTGATGCTATAGCATACACAGCTACCATTTTAGCATTACACATCTTTTTATAGAGTTGTATCAAGAAGTAGTCAGACTCAAGTTACCTTATCTCATATTTCATTTGGTTTTATGCACTTTTTTATTATGCTCCTCCGCATATATTAAATGTCTCTTTAAGGAGATGAAGTGATAGGATAGAGTGTCTCTCTCTGTCCTCTCTCCATGTGTAGTGTGTGTGTATGTGTATGGAAGGCAAAAAGGGTGATAACTTCCCTTGACATATAGTAACTCTAGTTATAGGATGAGGAATAGGAATATGATAAACATATGGTTCGGCAATATAGCAACTAGGAAAAGAAGTGATGCAGATGAAATTGAGGGTTTTACGACCTGACATGACACACTATAAAATATAAACAGAGAAAAGTGCCGAAACGTGTGACTTGATGCTCTTTCACCCAAAAGATAGGCGATTATTATTTCTGTAGGGGGGAAATATTGAGATGTAGATAAGGAGGTTAAGTGAACAGAGAAAGTCAGTAGAAAGTGAAAGTTGTGCGATGTAACGATGAGTGCTTTTTAGAGGCGTAAATACTTTCTCTCTCTAAAACCCTATAAAAGTGAAAGACTTGATTTCTTCCTTATGATAATGGGAGAAATTCATTTATTTACAATTTAGGTCAAGTGCTCAACTAAGAATCCTAGTAGAAAAGAAATATTTATGGAAGAACTACTTCGAAACACACGTGGAGACATAAATAGACACTTTATACATAGAGTGTGTCCATATGTGTGTGTGTGCGTATATACATATGTCATGATATGTCCTAAGAGAGATGGAGTTAGCTATGTACATTTGCAAAATTGAATCTGTATCTGTAGTCGTTTGTCGTTTGCATTTAAATTCCCTAGGTTATGACGTTATGTGCGAGTGTGTGATGTAAGAAAATGGGAAATGAATACGTGAAAGGAATTCTCAGCTCAGAATTAGCGCCAGCCACTTTAGGATGTTGCAAAAGTGTAACATTTGTTAAACTAAAGGTCCCTATCCCTAACTCCCGTTCCCTCAACTATGTATTTGATTAGTTTCAGTGTTTTTGTATTAAGAGCTTACCTTCCTTGCTTCCTTCCCTCTTCTTCTTCTTCTGATCTGACTGCCTCTGTGTGTGTGTGTGTATGTGAGTGTCGTGTGTGTAGTGGAACGTAATGTAATGGGCCTAATGTAATTTAATGCAATAGAAGGATCCACCTAAAGTAATAATAGCCTTTCCTTCCATCACACCCAAAAGTGTTTTATTTAATAAGATGAGCTCTCTCTCTCTCTTCTTCGTCTGCTCTCGCAACTCAGTTAGCCTCTTTCCTCAATTTAAACGAATTTCTCACGTTCTCTTGTTTGCATTCAATTACGACGACTACTATGCAATACAAAGCTCTACGACCAAACGGAATCTTCTTACAAACGTACACATTATACTACACAACCATATTATGTTCTAGAACCAAACCATACTTGTATATAATATCATTTCTTTCTCTCTTTGTCCTTTTACTGTGAATAAGCTCTTAAATTGCATAGCTTAGTTCTTTATACTACGCAAACACAACTAATAAATACCAACGAGCCTAATATTGAAAAGTAGATGAAAAATTCACAGGATAAATTAAATTCATTATGAAGCAAATGAACCTTTCTTGGATTTAAGGGTACAATTTATGTAGGAATTTACTACAATTATCTGTAACTTTGGGATATCTCATGTATTTACTTAAGTAATAAGAATTGTAAGATGAGGAGGAAATCTTAACATGATATCTTTTATATTATATAACGTAGTACAGTGCAGTGGTGTGCTCTAGTTTGACTAGTTTCCTCTCAGGTATTCTTATAAATGACACAGTTCATTTCACTAAGTAGTTAGTATCCGATAATCCGATTTTAAGTTAGCATGAAGGAGTAGTGCTTCCACCACAATGAAATCTTATCGTCTGTTGTTTAGTCTAAAGTTTAAAAGAACTAACATAACTATTTACGTTAAAGAATATATCATCACTCCAATCCAAAGGTTTATTGAAGACTACTGATCTGTTATTAATTAAAATAAGGCACTTTTAATTTCCCCGTCATTTTTAATGAACTGGAATTTAAATGAATTATTTATTTCCCTCAAAAATGCATAATAATTTTCTAACTTCGGAGCAGTAGTTTTGGACTTCACTCTATGAACATTCTGTATAATAGTGTACATATCTTGATTATTATTAGCTATTCGCAACATGATTTCTAAGTTTTGCATCTTAATATTTTTGTAAGATGCCTACAGGAAGAAGGAAGGAAGTAAATTGTAAACAGAAATATTGTTATTGTTATGCAAGGCTCGTATAAGTTTGTTGAGCAAGTAATCACATAGGTAATCAATTGCAAAGAGTTATCTTAGATAATCTTGAAGATTCCTCTGGCTGTGTTGTATTTTGTTAAGCCTTTAGTTACATTTGTATTAGAACTTAGGTAAAGAATGAAAAGCAGGTATATGCACGTGTATATCTGTCTGCAGGTGTAAATTGGGGGAGGACTGAAATTAAAATTATTGATTTGGTTCTTTGGCATTCTCTTTTGTGACTTTAGTCTGAGAATTGCATTTAATGCTCCTTTCACAACACGCCACACGGAGAAGAGGCAGAAAGGTTATATGCTTTTATTTGTAGATTGTATATAGATACATAACTATGTAAGTGTAGTGTGAAAGTGTAATGTAAGTCACAAAGTATACGTAATTATATCCATAGTACTATAGAGTATTGAATGTTGGTGGAACAGGGAAACTTTAGCTGACATCATAAAACGTAAAGGCAAATGAAACTATTTAGAATTAGAAACTTGCTTTGTTTCGTTGTCGGCAATGTGCGGGTTTGAGAAATAAATGGTATTCTGTGGAGCAGGGTATTAAAATGCATTACTATAACGCAAAAGGATTCATTGAATGCAAAATTAGGTTTAGACATAGCTTTATAAGATTGAATAGTAACTGGATGTGAAAATAGTTGCGTAACCTGCGTCTTAAGAATTATTATGGGTCTTGGTATTTTCTTACGCACAGCAAGCAGTACTGAAAGGATTTGTGCGTATAAATAGGAAGGAATAATAAGGGAAATGAACTATGGTGAAGTTGTAAATCATCTGAGAAAACAGAAATTGTTGTCTCTGTGTCTGGTTAATGGGAAATGAATGGAGGATATAATGTTTTCTGGAAAATTCTGCATGGTTTTGCAAAATTTAAGCCCCGTCTTCTCTCTCCCTCTTCAACCATTCAACTCTCCAAGGTTTTCAGTTAGGAAAAGTAATTTTACAAGAGGTACACTTAATTAGGAAAGTTGTTAGCGCTGTTATATATGTAGCGTGACATGACACAACGTTATGATGATGCTGTGAGTGAGGAAAAGGAAAATCCTCCACGAGTTTCTTTCCTACCTACGTTTTGCCTACAGATATATGTTACGCTCTACTGTTAAACAACAAAGAGATGAAAATATGGTAGAGAAAGGCAGAGGTAGCAAATTTTGGCTTTACCTTTGTGTATTCTTTATGAGTTATGATATTAGCAAGTAAATAAGTAACAAGAGTTATGCCGTGCAGAATGTTCTGTAGCTAATTCCCTTGAAATTCCTTTTCTCTCTACTCTACCTCTTCAACTTTGTTTAATAATTAATTCTGTTTTCTCTTCTGTGTACAGGTTAGTTGGACCAAATTTGAAGGAGACCACAACAAAAGAAGAATATCCATGTTCCAGTCCAACGAATAAAACAATCCACTGAATTTAATGCAAAAAATAAAATGCCGTTGAATGAGAATTTTTACGAGAACGGAAAAAGGGGCCACCAGCATTTTCTTATTGTCAATATGAAAATGAAAGAAACGTCTTCTTCTCGCACAATGAATTCATTAGCCACTGTTATGCAAAATGAAGGAAGTGGAAGGAAGAAGAGCTTGAGAATAAGCTTCACTCTTTGCATATTCCTCAGTGTCACTCATTTATTCTGCCTTGTTTCACATGCACAAGCACTTGACACATGTAAGTCGTCTCTATTCTTCTACCATTTAAGACATTCTTTCTCTCTTCTAAATAGTCCAACATTTATTAGAGACTGTACCAGGAACTCTTAAATTTGACGTCAGTTTACACTATGACTCTATTATTATGCAAGAAGAATAGATTGTTCAGTTCTGTGAACCACTTCCGCTTATTTAACACAAGTAGATCTTCTACAGACATGCACACCAGAAACACACATTATTAATAGCCAACAGACGGAAACTGAAACAAAACATTTTTCATTGTCTTCCACGTCAAGAGCACCAGGCTCTTTGTTACTAATTTCCATTTCTCCCCATACAAATGAATTATAATTAAACTTTAAAATTGCGTCAGGGAATATTTAAAAATTTTCATAATTATTTTCTATCTTATTTTCTTGTCTATGCTTTCATTGTCATCTGCATTGTAAAGGAAGTACGTATTTATTACTATAGATAATTTCCTAATTCGGTATTTTTATTACGCATTTACAGCTCAGTGCAATTCGCCGATGGGAATGGAAACAGGCGAGATTCCCGATAAAGATTTAACAGCCTCAAGTTCATTTGAACAAGGAAATGTTGGCCCTCAGAATGGAAGGTAAGATCTTGAGATATGCAAAAAAACAGTTTTCAATTACTAATTTTCATTGAAAGCATTTTCTACATAATTTATGGGTAGGTTTTTGAGTAAGAAAATCAATTTGTGTCTTAGAAAAAAGTTTAAAAATCCCAATAACTAATTGTATACTGAGAATTTCATATGAATTTTCCAGTTGTGTATAAATTCCGTGAAAGTAAAAAGTATTTTGCCTAAGGAAGGATAGTAGGATGGTCATATCGATGTTTGAACATTAAAGATGAAACGGTAGGTACATATAGAAAAGTCGGATATGATAGTTGAAAATGAAGGGATAGCTACAGGGAGGATTGGCTGTTGAGATGGTGAGTCCGTTCTCGTCAAGGTGAAAGAGATCCTAATCAAAAGTCGACAGTAGAACATAATCCCATAACAAAACATGGGTAGCTGCAATAACAAGCTCCACAGGATTGCATTGTGTTAATAACTATTATCCTTTTCACATTTCGGACAAGACGGGCCGGAATGAGGGCCAAACTCTCTAATTAATGGACAGGATGATTATCAGGACGAGATATGAAAGAGTAAGCAAAGCAGGCTGCTCAAACAGAAAACGGTTATAATATAACTTTGAATATTAGAAGGTAGTGCCTAGTAGAAAGAGATAATATAGGCGGGTAGTATCTAACTCTCCGGGCACTACTCATTTCTGATGAGTTTTAATTATACCTAACGCCAGCTAGAAGATATATGATTATATAACTCAGATATTAGTTACATTGTGTATACAAAAGGACTGCATAATATTTTTTCGGATAGGGAAGTCGGCTATGGCTATGAAATGTGGAAAGTTCATCTATTATAGGAAAACTCATTTGCAGTAACTACAATGGAAATTCACTTAGCAAAGCATTAGGTCCCCATTAAATTTTATGTAAGGTTAGTCTTGTTCATTACTAAAGCTGTTATCTCGGAAACCTATCACTAACTGACTGGATACACTACCTGACGTTAATTTACTATTTACAATTTACACCGCATTTACTTTATCGCGTTTGCCGAACGCTCTCGCTCTTTCTCTGTTCATTTCATCGGTTACATTTTTTATCTCGAACCAAACAACTCAGTCAGATTGTTGAGGATTTCAACAATATATTTATTAATGCACACAGTGACGTTTATTGTTAGTCTATCTTACTTTTCTCTATATTCTCGGACTATTATAAACCACACACATGCTCTCTCTGTGTTTCCTGACATTATTATCTGTCTGTCATTCTAAAGCCGAAATTCTAGCTACTCTCTCTCTGCGGTAGATACAATAAATACAAAGCCATGTCTATTATCAATGTCTGCTTTGTAATTGTGTAAGATCAACTTCCAAAACAACCACCAGATCAATACACAAACTAATTACGGATTTCTCTTTGAATGGTCGGCAATTGGTATCCAATGCTAAAAAATGATGATGAGCATCTCTCATTTCTATCCATATGAGTAATATTTTGGGAAAAATGAAATGTGTTTCATTCTTTTCATCACTGAAGCGTAGAAACTTATTCTATGTTGTTCAAGTATTGAAGTCTTAATAATGCATATCCTTGTCCTTGTGTGTGAACTATCCATTTGAAACCATATGGTGAAATTATGGATTTTGATGTCAACTAATACTCACGTCACGTTCTGTGATCTGCCCCTAACCTATCTTCAACTGACTCAGCTCAACTGTCATTCTAAAATCCATAATAGATATAGAATGTAAACCCCGATTTTCTGTAGTAATTAGTTTACAGACCAAACTTTGGTCATTTTACAGAAATTTTGAACTTGTATTTCAACGATTTCACTGTATATCTTTAGAAGAGATAAATTAGAGCATTCTCGGTTTCTGTTACAGCATACTTTGTTAATGACGTACTAAGGCTTTCCTAAACAAGCTCTTTTCTGTCCATATATATCAATTTGTAAACGTATAGAATAGAAAAGTGCGTCTAGATGTTAGTCTCCCCCTTTTAGAGTAATATTATTATGAGTAGGAGCTAGGGTTTCATGAATTTCTCAATTCAGCGGAATCCAAAAGTCAAACTTTGGCTTAAGGGATCTAGAGCGACGACGAGAGTCAAAGTGTAAATCCCGAAATGTGTCAAGTCTCCTCCTTGTGTTGTTTGACAGTCATATCCACATTTCTACACAACTGTGTGTGGAAAATCTTTTATATTCCACGAGAATATAATATATGAGCTTTTTATATATGTCCATACTATTAATACTATAGCTATAAAGAAATGGGGGCAGTTGAGATGTGGTCTATTTATGTATAGTGTTAAAGTACTAGAGGCGGGCAGGAAAGGTTCGGTTAAGATAGGATGTGGCATTATGACACAGAGAAGCCTTTAGAACTTTCCATAAGTTACCGTTTTATGTTACACTGACATTTAGACTTTAGCAGAGAGAGGTTGAATATAATTTTTCCTACACCACTGGCTCTGGGCCACTGTAATAAGTGATAGTAATGGTGTTTGTTAGTAGGGACGTTGTCGTCGATGTAGGGTGTCAGCAAAAATATGCGGTTAAAAGCTATGCACGAAAATGTAGGGTATTAGTCCTGAATAAAGGAAAGGAAAAAAAGAATCCTCTAAAAGTTATATAGAAAGTAAGGGGATGTTGGATACACGTCAGACGTACGTCTCCATATTAAATTCTAGAGCTTCTCCTCAGCCTTCAGACATGGCCAGATGCGGGATTTTTGTAGGAAATGATGCGACACGCTCTTTTTTCACTACTTTCATACTTTCTGACCATTTTTATCCCTTTGTATAAAATGTGAGCATGAATTATGCTTTATTGTCATCATATAATATTCGATTCTAGTTTACGTTTTAAGAATATTAGTTCCACAATGTCATTTATTATATAAACAGAATAGATTAGGAATTTTTTGTGTTGTGTTGTGTCGCATAGGGAAAAGTAGGTTGTGTAGGTTGTCTTTTCACTCAAATTAACTAACTAGATTGCATCATGCATTTAGTAATCCAATCAGAGTAGCATTAGCACAGATGAAGGGAATTTTGTCCTTTTATATAAACAGAATTGTCAGATGTGGATTTGTTCATGGTAAAGTAGTGGTGTACATATTTACATGTTTCAAATTATTACGTCCTGCCTTGTGCTACTGTTTAATAGTTTTCTCTATGTCTGCCTTTGACAGGGAAGCATGTTGCTTCACAGTGCAATTCTATTATGCAAGAATGCAACAAAACGGGTAGCCGAACTAAAGAGAGAGAGATTCCCCTCTCTCTACTACTCCTGCTGTTGCTTTCCTCTCTCCTCCGTAGCTAATTAGTATGATTAATTGGACACGTGACAGATATTTTCGTGCCTGTCTTCCATAATGAGTCTGTGAAAGATGAGACTAAAGGCATTGCCTTCCATTTCTTTTGCCCTAGTTATTTAGAAAATGCAATGTCATATATGCCAACATGTTTAGCTCCGGATCCCTACATTTCATAATTAAATATTTCTAATAAATAATGAAATTTTTAGCAATTGTTTAGTAGATGCTGATTGTTGACGGCTGGCCATGCAAATGTAGACTTGCAAAATATTCACATTACACATTTTAACTAGGTATATGAATTTCTTGAAAATTAATTGATTTTTACTGCAGTTTGATGTCAAATCAAATATTTGACCATTGTTGTCTTAATTTCATCATATTACTACGTTTTCACATTACACATTTTAACTAGGTATATGAATTTCTTGAAAATTAATTGATTTTTACTGCAGTTTGATGTCAAATCAAATATTTGACCATTGTTGTCTTAATTTCATCATATTACTACTTTTAGATATTTTTAGCTCGTCTATGGTTGTCACTTTGTTATGATGAAATAAATTAACATTCAAATATTTGGTCTTAGAACGAAAGTATTTAAGATTTTAGTTAGAATTTCCGTTATTATGTCTTAACAAACTATTACTAGATTGGGAGTAACTGATTTGAATGAGATTTATATCTGTAGTGAGTGTGTGTGATGTGTTAAATAGGAGATGGTGGTGTAAGTAGGGGGCAGCAAGACTCCTCCGTCAATCCAGTTCACTTGAATGCAATAATCTTAAGT
>JABASI010004507.1:0-13944 GCA_019776505.1 Tomocerus nigrus | reverse complement strand
CAGTAGCAAGATACGATATCTCCATTTGCATATACGATCTCTCCACACGTAGATACGATTTCTCCATACCCCCATATACGAAATCATATATTCGAGTTCTCCGGATACCTGATTTCTTTAACAATTAGTCAACACTGACCACGTAGGCTATATGGGAGCCCTTTCAGCCATATTATGTAGTAACTATTTGTTATCCAGTCATGGTAACTACTTACTTATGTCTTGTTTTCATAGTGTGCGACCAATCTTAGTTCACTCATCCTAATGCAAACGGGATCAACTCAAACATATTCACATTTACATGCAATGAACATTTGGTATAAGGAACAATGGTGTCCTAAACACAAAGACCTATTTCAATGCAGGGCACTTTATGGTTTGCGGTCTTTTTAATGCAATTGTAGTCTAAAAAAATAAATTGTTTGCACATGGCTATTTCTGTAGGGTGCAAATGCAAAGCTCATTATTTTTATATATGCTGGAATGAGTGAAGACTTTTGAATTTGCTTTTTGAATGGACTACCTACGATGATGCCAAAAAAATCATAAAGTATTTTTAAGATAGAAATGAATTATGTCGTACCTGAGGAACAAGTATTGACTTCGGCATCTGACTTTGAGATTTGACTTTCGCAAGGAGTCGCTGTTCGGAGAGGAAGATTTTTGGATTTTCTTGAGATGGGAGCTGAGATGCTCTGCTTGACCAAGGAGATAGAATCGAGACTTAGAGACGAATGATTATGATGAGGACTGGCGGAGGCGGAATGCAGATTCCCTTCGTCGCAGCAGCCGCTGTTGCCCAGACTGTTGTTGTGGCTGTTATTGTTGCACAGCTCCGAGTCCGTGTCTCCGTGGAAGGAGCGATTCCTGCCGCCCTTATTTTTGTTGTTCGTCGAACTGTTGTTGTTGTTGTTGGAGAGAGAGGCGGGTCCGTTGGACAGATGTGAGCGGATGCTGTAGTGATCTTGGTCTTCGTCTTCTGAACAGGGATTCGACGAACTCGGACTCTCCGGACTGTTGAAGTGGTGATTGTTTTTAGCGTCGAAGTTATTGTTGTTGAGGAGGGCGGCGGCGGCGACGGCCGCCGCTTCTTCTTGTTGACTCCGATTGATAGCTGGACACGTCCGCACTTTGTGCTGAATAAACCGAACGATGTCTCCTAAGGAAAACTGTTTCAGGCATGCACCACATGTTAGCACATCTCCGGGTCCCCGCACTGCTGCGATCGAGTGATCCACTATACAAAGACAAAAATAATTCACAATTAATTTCACTAGTCATCAACTTGATCTGTAACAGCACAAGAGAATTTCTATCATTTTATCTGTTCACTGTTATAGAATGCCGGGTTTTTTTTTTGCGGGAAAATATGTGGTGGCTATTTATTAAAATAACGGTTCACATCACAACAAATACCCAAATAGAAAATAGAATATCTCTGCATTATTTCATTATTTTCCAAGTTGCACGGACATGAAAGAGAAAAAGAATCAATGAGATTATTCCGGAGTAACTAAAGGCGCCAGTGAGGGTTGCCACTTATTCCGGATACAACAAAAGAGATAACCGTCGAAAAATAAACTTTCAATCAAAATTTGTGTCAATTCAATGATTTATGTGGAATGAATATCGACAGTCATTGGCCATTGTATAATATTACGCAAGGGTAGCTACCTACCTCCTACCTACAAAATTTTACTTGATCGATTCAGTTGAATGAGCTTTGCTTGCCATGTAGGATCTCCCTTTTTTCAAACACAAAACTGTCATTGCTACTTTACTAATCCAGTTCAACTGATAGAAAATTCTGTAGTATTCGCACATAACACTATTAACTTACTGCTCGAATCAAGTGGGAAGTCGCTCTCGGATACAAACTCTCCCTCCCCCTCACATGATATAAAAATATAAACTTTCAAACTGTAAAACGAAAGGAAATTAATGGGAACGTGTGTCTTTAGAGCTAGCCATATATCTACTCTTTATAGATATAAACAAATGCACAGAGGCTATAATATAAAAATTAGACAGTAGTGCTATGACATTATTAGATCATGTCTCTGAATTATTATTTTGTGTCACTTTGCTATTATAGCTCCCGCCACCCGACCCGATCATCTTTTCTGTCAAAATCTCTTTCTATTGTGTTCTGTCACTCATCCTCAGTTCGACTTTCGACTTGACTTTGTCAGGAAAATCTGTAAACTCCATTCTTTTCCCTTTTGTCCACAAAACCACAATCCTCCTACTCCCACTACTACACTCCATACAGTGCACTGATTTCGTGGATTAAGATCAGCTACTACAAAATGTACACATTGCTCCTAGATACATTTAGCTAGCTTAGCTTAGCTTAGCCATACCAGCCGACTATTACCAACTGCTCCTATGTGCAACAGAACTCAGTAACTAAGTACCCGCAGGTCCATACACAATATCATTGTAATAATTTGACAGGCGCAGCCAAACTTCTCCCCGTACAACTAGAAATGAATGAAAAGGTCACAAGCACGGTAGTTCACCTCATATAATAAGACCGAAATTGAAAATCATAAATACTTGTACGTTTATGACCACCCTAGCGACAATCTTATTCCTTTTTTACAAACATCAAGTTCTAAGTATCAAAATGCTAAATAGCCTAATAGTTTCCTAAAATTTTCCCACATGACTATTTAATTTATGCTATTTTTATTCTAATAATGATACTACTATTATCTGAATTTATTCTAATTTTTGAAAGATGAATACCTAAGCATATTTGTGATTATCAAATATCATCTGTAAAAAATTGGATAAAGATGCATTGAAAACTTTTGTGCATTGCGCGAGATTATTATTTAAACCATATTTTAGTATTGTCCAAAAATCTGATGATCTGAACCATAAATAATAAGAAAATATAATAAATTTTGTAACTATGATGATGTGCGTTAAATATCTATTTAGTAGATTCATTTTAGTGTAGCAATGAAGGAAAGGCTTATTCTTTAACTGAGCATATTCAGATCTGTTTCATCAGGTCACCTTCACCCTTTGAAGCGTTTAAAGAGGACATGAATGGTTAGGGCATAGGATTCCTCATATTATTATTATTATTCATTGATGTCTATAGAAGGACCATATTATCTATGTCAACGAGTAGAATAGAATTGCAATGGAAAAACGAAGGGATTGTTCCATGACAAAAGAACGTGTCAAAGTCATAAACAAGCTTGCTTACATCGACCATACAAAACGAGGAATACATAACACTATCATCATCAATAGCTACCTACTACTTTTCTATAGGAAAGAAGGAAGCTATACTTTCTGTCTTGAATTTTGAGTGTGGTGTGTGGGCAGGGTTGCATATTGTGCGGACGAAATTGAAATTTTATCCATTTATCCATCCAGGTAGGAAAATTTGGACAAAATTTCCATGGATGAAACAATGTCGTTTTCATCCGGTCAAATCATAAATTAATATTGTGAATAAAAGCAATTTTGTCTGATTAAGACGAACCCGTTGATTTTATGGAGCGAAACCCTGGCTGTGGGATATTGTATATTATATTTATTTAGTGCTCAGAGTGTAAATACAAGGGGACAGCTTAACATTTTTAAGGATTTGGCAGGTCCGGCATGAAATTGGAGCTGACCGCATGGGATTGCCATCCCACAGAGGCTGTAAACTGGGAAGGGACATTGTTGTAAAGGAAAGAAACCACAGCAGATCACAACGTAACTAATCATCCTTCATTCCCACCCTTGAATGTGAAAATCTCAAAACGTCTGTCTTAGTGTGCCCTACAGGCCGCGCGACCTTATTTACTAGTTCCACCACCATAATAACTGCCTCTTCTCCTTGAACGACACCGAAGGATCTTCTATTCCCATCTTTCCAACTCTAAAACTCTAAATGTCAACTTCAGTCTGAAAATAGAATAAAGAATTCAGCGTTGTTGGCACTTAGCTCTATAGTCAGTCGCATTATATTTTTATGTACATTAGCCACGTCCTTTTACTTATGACTAGGTAGTAGGTACCTGTAATAAAATCAAGAATGTATCAATGCAAACGGCAAACCTTTAAGTGCCTACTAAATAACCACTCACTCTTCTCCTTAATAAACAGAAAATTCCTATAATATTCCTCTATGCAACAAGTAAGTATAGCCACAGTCATAATCTTACACTTCCCTGCTTCTCTCATTCCACCTATTCCACCACTCTCTGGACAAATAGCGATAATTAAAGCAAAAGATCGTAAACTTTTTTGCCAACATGGCTATTTTCCTCTCAGATCTCTTTGAAAATACTTTGTGAGTCTATTTGAAAGTTTTACACAGCAACGTATGCATGCAGTGTCATTTTTACAACGTTTCCTTCCACCCTTAATCAAGCTCTCAGGTGCAAAGCCTTTCTTTGTCATTTTTAATAATAGAGTTTTAGTCTGGCACTCTGACCTACCCTAAAAGATTAAAAGTGTCTACTTAAAATATAAATTACCTACCCCCACATATCATCATTGACATCTATCCGACTGGCAGGGTTCATAACAATAAATCCCGCCATAAAAAATATCACCAATTAGGGCTTATGATGGATGGCTGTAGCATTTATGTAATATTTTTATAGTCAGAGAATCAGACTGATCATTTAAAAAAGTAAACAATCACTTCAAAAATAAATTCAAGAGAGTATAATATATCATCATCAATTTAATCAAAATTTTTAAAAAAACTTCTGAAAAGCTACAGGGGAAATGAGCGTCATTGAAAGAAAAGTTTTGCAAATTATTTAGGGATGGGCGAGGAAGGCTGCTGGAGATTTTGCTGACTAGCCTAAGAACTGCATGCCATTTGGAACAGAGTGACCCTTCGTGTTCTTTAAAAGAATTTATGTCTGCATGGGAATTGAGCTGAATTCCATGGACTGCTGCAGAACATTGTGTTCAACATAACATCCTATTATTAAATTATTTTCATATGAATACGTTCTATAATTTTCTTGCTGTATTATATACTTGATGTCATTATTCATTATATACGATAATGTCTGTCTATAGCTCATGCACTATAGACATGCACTATTTCTTTACGCATCATGTCCGGCTTGAAGCAGCAAAGCAACATTGGGGCCGAACAATTGCTAAAATTGCACAGGGATTTAGAGAAAAAATTTATTTTGCTGAATAGATGGAAATTTTAGTGGTTGATTTAAATGGCATTTCGTGTTTTCGTTTTTCGGCTTATTTAATAAAAAATTCGAATTTTTATTAGTCAAAGACGAAAAATAGAAATTTGACTTTGACTGGGAAGGATAGACTTAGCCCCAATGTTCTTTTGGCACCAAATGCTTTTCACACTTTCGTGGACCGTTCAATCTCACACTAACGTCTCAGATTAGTGGATGTCTAGTAGATGATGTTAAAAGGGTAAGTAAATAGTCTGCATTGCATAAGTATAGACATAGGTAGATAATCTGAGGAGCGATGCAGATAGGGAAGATACTATTGAATGGAGCAAAGTAGTGTCACGGTGGGGATGATGTGCAGAGGTGAAAGGGCCAAAGAAGCCTCTTCTAATGTGGACAATAATATGTAAGGTAGGGATGCAGACATGTGTAATGTGCTAGATTCGACATTAGATTTCGGAAATCAAGTCTTGGGCTTGAGAATCTGCATAGAAAATTCGGAGAAAAGGAGAGTGAGAAAGAGTCTGGGCGGTGGGGACCGCCCGCCGTCCATTTTTATGACAAACCCAATCCCCAGGGGGCTTCCCCTTCAATTCTTCAATTGCACATGAAGAGAGGAATGAGCTGAGGGATTGTCAGTGAGCCGAAGAGGACATGACACTAACTCCTAAGAATAGCCGACAACGATATCCGCTCTAATATAATAAAAATATTCACAGTTATTATCTTCGTAGGTAGTGGAACGAGGGACCGACATGGACTCTCTCTCTCTCTCTCTCTCTCCCTCCTTTTTTTGGACATCCTCTATGTCTACACACCCAGAGAATACCCACATACACACATTTGCATATCCAAGGAGACTCTGGATGGCGACAATTGCACAATAGCCGCTATAATTGACATGGAGAAAGAGGACGAGTGAAATGGCAACTCTCTCTCTCTGCTGGACACTTTCTCTTCCAGTTACATTCAAGGCCTCTCTCTCTCTCTCTCTCACTGTCTGTTTTTAATATCACAGTATGCCTCTCCTATCCCACACATACACAACCTTCTTGCTACTTTTGAATTTTTACAAATCCATTGCTTTATTGCTTTGCATTCGTTCCAACTCTATCACAATTCTTTGGACATCACAGAGAAACAATACTCTCAAGGACAGACACATTTCCACGATAGCAACAATACCATTTAGAATTTTGACACTGGAGAAAGTTTTCAGCGTTTATCTACATATCACTGTCTCATATTTTTCTCTATACTTTTTTAAATCTTGCAAATTATTTCTGGGTTCTGCAAGCCAAATTCCATTTCCTTTACATTTAACGTTTAAAACAATTAACTTGGTTTGGTTTCATTGTTATACGGTGAAACAATAAGAAAACTTCTGACCACTATAATAATAAGGATCAGCTAGGCATTAGATTTTTACCATAGACATTTCGGGCTACAAATAGCGTCAGCACGTACGCAACGTTTTTGATGGTCATCCATCACATCTATAGTTTAGAATTTTGTAGATCGGCATGAATTCCAAAAATGTAAATTGATAAATCTGCGCTGGAGGTAATACTATTAGGTTTAATAATAATGATTATGAAATCATTTTAAATACTAAATATTAAACAGCGAAATACGGAAGGAGAGAGCTGACATAAAATTCAGAGATAAACTTAATTTTACGGGGGACGATGCTGTAGGTCAGGACTGGACTTGTAGTCTTACATCGTGCAATGATATTTGGAAACATGTTCTGCTCAAGAATGGCTTTATACATTTACAATGCTAAATATTTGTATTGAGCTATAGGTAAATACATGGATAGAAGTGTTCCCTGTTGATCCTATGTTTTTTTCTCATTGTACATCATTTTGAATAGAGACAAGAAGCGAAGCTAAGGCAATAATGGAAGTGAAATAAATTTGGAGAAGAAAAGAAATGGCTTTTGAGTTGACGTTGACAATGTAATCTGCTAGTGCCTCGTGTCCAGTCAAGTCCAGCCTTCTGTAATTTGGTTAACAAGCCGCACATTAGTTGTAACATGTAACATCTCTATTCCTGAATAGATTTACATAGATAAAAGGATGGAGGCAGGAGAAGAAGGAGTAGGAGAGAGTAGTAAATCAATTGGACAGAGGAAAATAATTCAGGCTCGGTTTCTTGTTCAGCAAATGACACGGCAGTTATAGCTTCCAATGGATTTCATTAGACAAAAACGGGAGGATTGCATAACCCAAGCTAACAGACAATGGAAATGGACACGGGCCGCTTGGACATGAATGCATCACCTTTATAGAATGGCTCTCTCCTGTTTAGAAATATATCTGAGTGACTATAATAAAAAGATCATACCAGGTGGGTCTGTGTGTAGGCGCTTTTTCTTTTCCTCTCTCTCTCTCCCTCACTTTTATTTCCTTATTATTTATTAGCCTACCTCAACAACTCAACAAAGTTCTCTTGGCCCATTATTTGTCTGCAGGTAGGGAGAATGGGCCAAGAGAGCTGTGTTTGTTTGTCTATTTATTAGTTGTTGTTGTTGTTGGTCATCACAGGTTTGGAAAAGAAGAGGACAGGAGAACATGACGGCTTACTTTGACCATCAGCATCGAGGGATATTCAATAATAAATAACTCATTGTTCATTATTGGCTTTATGCAGGGCCCTAAGTCTCCACCATTCAAGAATATAATTCAAATTACTTGGTTTTAAAGTCAGCATCCTACAAATCACACACATAATGCAGTCTATTTAAATAGAAATAATACAAGCCGCTCTCATTCCTCAATTCTCCTATAAATATTGTCCTATTAGCAATAGCAATGCCCGCGGGTGGCAGTGGGCAACAGTAGACTCCACTGGGCACAGGCCAGCACACATTAATGTGTCTGCGTGGGCGTGAGACAAGATCCTATTTATCTACATAAACCTAGCAAATCAAAGCAATGAATGAAATTCATACAGAAATTCATTGCACATTCTAAACATACGTCTATAAATAGGGGTATTCAGTTTCCGTGATTATAATCACAATAACCGTTTATTCTGATAATTTCATATCATCCTGCATTTTACAAATATTCAAAATAATCAAAAAAAACTATGAACAGACAAAAATTCATTTTTAAATTGTAGATTATAATCGTCGATGAAAAATAATTCCACAAATGAATACCTCTAATTACAATATTATCCATTTATACCTACGCAAAGATAAAAGACAGCCCTCATGATATTCCACTTTAATTTGACACTGACGTGAATAATGAATGAAAAAAACATTAAAATTTGATAAAAGTAATTGCAATTGTTTTATATGATAAATCGGACGTCCCCCTCCAGCCTAGTAGCATTTGCATCCTCGTGTATAGATAAAACATAAAGTTACACTAATTGATTGCATTGAATTGATTGCCAGAGAATAGTAAGTAGCTTTGTACACTTTGTAGGTAGATAAGTCATAGGTAGAGGCAAAACAGGAGGGAG
The DNA here is from genome assembly GCA_019776505.1 of Tomocerus nigrus. Lineage (NCBI taxonomy): Eukaryota > Metazoa > Arthropoda > Collembola > Entomobryomorpha > Tomoceridae > Tomocerus > Tomocerus nigrus. Next base: position 5,287 of record JABASI010004507.1, on the reverse strand, counting down.
AGAGAGAGAGAGAGAGAGAGAGAGGTTGTGGGATTAGAAGTGTACTAAGAGCTAAGAGAGGGTAAGAAGAAGGAGAAGGTCCGTGAGAGAAAAGGAAGACGGAGTTGTGCATGGCAATAAAAGGAGCTCTAAGCCAGAGGAAAGGAAGGCATTAAGGAAGTGAAGATAAATGAGTGCGATGAGAAGGCAATGAATGAAGAAGAGTGACTGAATTTCTGACAAACGAGACTCCCTTCGTTCTTGCACTCGTACACTCGTAAGTCGTACCTCACCAACAATCAAGTTGGGCAACGAACATTCGAGCAGCAGATGCAGAGTAGATAGACAGAAAAGGATTCCACCGACTGATGATCGAGACATGCAACTCAGACAATAAGAAGCCCAGTGCAGAGTCCAGTCAAATCAACCCACCACAACAACAACCATTTAATATCACCTACAACTCACTCTACCCATTATATAATATCATCCGAACCAAGAGACTTGATTAAAACTACAAAACCGGTTTTCCTTTCTACATCCCCATTCACCATAGACATCCACTAATTCTTTAAGCATGAGTCCCATCAACTTAACTAAAACCACATTGGAGCGTAAAAAATGTACAAATTACAAACTTTCTTTAGAGAAAAAGTTTTATTTTTTTGAATAAATGGAAATTTTTAAGGTTAGAGGGTCCTATAGAGGTAGGGTTTAATTTTTAATGAAAAAATTGAATTTTTATGGGGCATACGACGAAAAAAAGAAGAAATTTTGCTGTTTTGGCTAAGAAGGACACCCTTAAACTCTTTGCACGCTTTTGACCGTCCAATCTCGAGCTAACGCCTTAGATTAGTAGTGGATGTCTATTAGAACGAAAAAACTTTTACTAGTTTTACTCCCAACGCTACTACTACTCAGACTATACCCATGCACTATCTAGCAATGTCCACAGTTCGTATAACATTTCTCTGTGCATATGCTAATTGCCTCCTACAACTCATTTCTATTGCAACGGAACCTTCTTAGTAGTAAGTAAAAGTATATCGTACCTGTGTGTGCATTGTGTATGTATGGATGAAACGATGAATACATTTTATAATACATTCATGACTCTAATTATTTCATTCATTCATTCATTCACTTCTTTTGTGCGTGTGCCTTTTCTTCCGACCATTATCCCTGCATGGAAATAATAACCTATAGCTACTACTATTTATTTCGTATTTACTACGTGGATGGCAATAGACAGAAATGCTTAACTTTTTGACTTTTCTCAAATGAATGTCAATAGAGCGACTACTGCTGCCCCACACAACTCTATAAGGTGTGAGATAAACAACAGAAAGCAATAGCGCATTAAATTAATTCCAAAGTCAACATTTCAAGATAGCCTGCTGTTATTCCGCTCTATTGACGTATACACATTAGAATATCCTCGTCCGTTGTAACGCACAATAGTAGAATGACTAATAATAGTGAGTATGTAATGATAATAACTAATGGATTTACTTTATGGTCATTTATGATGTTAACGCCCGTGGATATTGTATCAATGAAATGAACACCACTTAATTGTCCGTTTTATGTTGCCATTACGATCCTACTAAATGTAAATATGTGATTGGATACATTTAGTGGCTTATTATTTCGACCTCGTCCGGTGTCCTTTCTACAGCACACGCATACTGTGTGCTTTTTTATCAAAGTAACCGGACTGCGTTACAAAGGAGTTGTCGTGGAGTGTAGGTAGACACTTCCGATTGTTTTCATATTAAAATTTATTTTTTTTGACTGGAGATGAAATATAGTTTTTGTCTCCAGTCGAAAAAAAGTATTTTTTTTTAATTTGAAAACGTTCGGAGGAGCCTACCACCTTACATTAAACACTCAAAGGTAATATTATAGTAGTACAGCTATCTTGGATTTTATGCGGCTACCTTCAAAATCAAAAGATAAAAGTCCAAGCTAACGTTCTAGAGCAATAATCTAGAATTGGAAATAATTCTAAGAAAAAGGAGGTGATGATTAATTATTGTTGTGGAGACGGGTTTTTAGAAGAAGAATAGTAATAGAACTTTTGAATAGGAATCAATGGAGTCATAAATCCTAGGATGTCTCGTTAGATTTTATTTATAGCTGCGTTGGGTGCATGGTGCAGTATGCAAAGTGTGTGCAAATCTCAGCTTCTTCGTGCAGGTCCCCGCTCAGCTCTTGTATTAGTAGTGTGCTCTATAAATAGTGGGATAGTGTCATTCTAGCTGCAGATAGGTTTATAGACAAATAAATGAATAAATTAGCGGGACATTACGCAAGTGGAGTGAACTATTAGGAGCATTGCAATGTAATCAACAAGTTAGTGCAGCAAAGTGAGACGAAGCGAAGCCACATGATCATACACAGAGCGAGAGAGAGAGAGAGAGAGAGAGAGAAACATAGACAGACGCATGCCACTACTAAAAGGCAAGGAAACTAACGATCGTCAAATATTCTGTACAAGAACAGTAGCCTAATGCAAGTAACAGAAATTTAGAGGCTATCAGTGCATGCGAAAAGCATTTCTCGCCTCATATATCATTCTAGCACCTCACGCTTTTCCTTTCGCCTTCCCTTCACTCGCAATTCTAATAATTAAATAAATAGCACCACCTACCTACCTACCTACTTTCTCTCTCACAAATATCCTGAATGTATTAATTTATAGCATGTGATATTTCCTAGCAACAACCTACTTGCAAATCTTTCTAATTTAGGAATTTGCAAAATTATATGCAACATTAAAAGGCTTTATTATTTAAATCTAATTGTAACCAAGTTCATCACAAAGTCAGTATTCGACCAAAGGCCAGCTGGCTAAAATGGCTCAAATTAAAGAAAAACATAATTTTGACATTACCGAAAATAAGGAACACCATTGAATAGAGTACAAAAATTTATAACTGCCTGTGTAATCTGAATAAATTGGCAAGTAAAAATGGTGAATTTTAATTTTTTTAAACTAATTTAGCCGGCCAAAAATGCTAAAATTTAGTAAAATCGACAATTAAATGGCTAAAAATAATTTTTCTGTTGAGAAAGAGACTTTTAAATATGAGCAGGCTTAAATATAGAGCTCAAAAATTTGTGTATGGAAATGCAAAGCTATTTTAGGTAGGGGATATTTATGGACGGCATAAAACAGCTCATAAATGAGGCGAACTAGGTAAAGAAGAAAGGAGGACTATTTAGGTAATCGTTGCACAGAGAAATGAAGTGACCGCCCATAGAACCGTTAGGAGCATCTGAGCTACAATGGAAAAATATGGAAAGGAATAAGGGAACAAGCGTCGTCTGCCTTCCTCTTTTCAAGGAATATAAAGAGCAGAAATCAAAATAAATAGATGTGAGCGAGGAAGAACTACGCAATCGTCTGAAAAGGAGGAATCTACTACTAGAAGAGTCACATAGAGAAAGAATATTATTATATATGATGTGTGTGTGTATGTGCAGAGAGACGGAAGAAAAGGCTACTCTGAATCAACATCAGTAATAGAAATGCTGTTCGGAGTCTAAGTGTTTGTTCATGATGGCTAGCCATTCCCAAGAGAGTAATGACGCATTCATATTAAAATCTACCTACTTATCTCACTACTCATCCTACAACGTCCGTACCTTCAACATCACAAACTGTGGAAACATTAAGAAAAGAGTGCTGAAACAATATTATTCACGTCGGACTCATCTGCGGAGGGAAGTTATTCTTAGAAAATAATTTGCCTTATTACTTTCTATATAAGAATACCTAGACAAAAAGAGCCTTTTCTCACATATTCATAATATGCAACCACTTTTCTTCTATGGTGGAGTGAGTGTGAGGGCATTTTTATTTTCCAAACTCGCAACTGGCCTTTAGGCCTCGGCCAAACAAAAATATTCCGAAAGCTATTTTTTTCAACACACAATATGCCCCTACTAAAATATCTAACAATGAATAAATAAGGGACGGACGGCTATTGTTGCCCTAGCCTTTAATCCAACTCACTTTTTTTCCAACGGACAGAAAATACAATTCGGATCTCCTTTCCTCACGCTACTCTGACTACATACACAAGGCAATACTAGCACTATCAATAAATGCGTATCTGTAAACATGAGAAATATAATCGGAAGATGTCCAAGTGAGAATCAATATTACACAATGTCCTAGTATTCTATGCATGGATTTTTATATGAGGGAGATGGTGCATTGCATCTCTCGCCAAAACTACTTGTTTAAGTTAGCAATGCTAACTGAACTTATTGTTAGGGAAGAGAAATATTGCCCGAGGCCAGTGCGAGGCCGTGTCATGTCTTGGCAAACCAATATAACAAACACAAGAGCTAGGACACAGTGTGTGTATAAAAAGTTTGCCCAGAGATTTTTGAGGGAATTCGGGAAATTGCCGCCCTGGCTCTGGCTGCTCGCTACATGTGGAAGTTGCTTCGTTTTGCCCTGATTGTCTTTCTCTCCCAATTCTACCAATCACTCACTAAACCAAAAACCGAACTGAACACACTGTCTGTCAAGTCACTCGGATTAGATTTCCATCCCATCCTACTCCACACACTCGCTCTCGCGCCACCACCACCACCACCACACACTTCCCTTCCTTTTACTATACTAAATACATGCATCTGTCCATGGATAATCCGTGCAAGCTATAACAATCTCTAGAAAACCTATCCACATATTATCAACTCTCACAGAAACTAAGTAATATGTAACTATCATTGGACAACTGTAATTTGCTTCCAATTACAACAACACCACATCTTATATTATCAGATCCAAAGTTTTCCAAGAGCATGACATTTTATGCATGAATTTCCCTTTGCTGTTAGAATGACTTTCCATGAAAAAAAATTGCGTTCTTTTTTTTACAAAATATCCACACATTTGCAAGAGATTATAATTGTTTTGCTAATAGCATCCACTAATAGTTTTAACATATTTTATGCAGTATGTTGACTTCGAAAAGTTATCCCATGTCGACAATTGTTTTTTTGATGATATTTATATTTCACGACACGAGACCATAGAATAGTTATGTAGTAATGGCAGGGTTGTGTTTTGTCTGGAGGAAATTAAAATTTTATCATTTTGTCCATCCACGTTGGACAATTTGGACAAAATGGACGAAACGGGACTAAATAATGGATAAAAGGAATTTTGTCGAATTAAGACGAAGCTCTTGGTTTCATTCATGGCATGCAACCCTGAGTAATGGGGATTCCATAGTGTAGGTTTATTATCTAATTGGGCACTGTGCTATGTAGGAGTGTATTATAT